>JAXIVD010004611.1:22500-34649 GCA_036785275.1 Cancer borealis | reverse complement strand
CACACCACCTAAGGATTTTTAATTACTTCCTCAGCATATAAATTAGGCCAACCCCATAAACCGCGCTACGTCCCGTTGTAATGCACATTCCTGTTGCTCGCCCCTGCAACATTCTCTTCCAATCATCTCCCCCCCTATTCTCCTTCCCACTCATCCATAGGACTCCAACCGTTTTCTTTAACCCCCCCCTCTCACCAAAATTCCAATCCTCACTCATATGTAATTATACCTTCTTCATCCGGCTGACATGGATCTCGTCCCGGATTCGCACCTACTCAATCACGTGCCTCACCCCCATTGACAATGCCCCCCATATCACTTTCATTCTGCCCTTGTCCCTCCCCTGTTACATCACCCATTCTAACACGTCCTTTTCCTTTCAAAGACTGGACGTGAGGGTCACCGGACCTTTTGCACGCCGCGCTGATAGGAATTATTGTGCGTGATGCTCCCCTCTGCTACACGACCGTCGCAGGGCAGCCAGGACACCGGAGGCTTTCCCCCTTCGCCGGCACTAAAAGTGCACGACGTTGGGGTACCAGTCCGCCCGGGCCATAGACGTCCCCAGCAACGGGTCGCGGCGACACCCTACATCACGAGGGGGAAATACGCCCGCCGGCGCCGGCTTGAACGTGGGCACGCCCATGAGTTCCTGGGTCGCATAAGCGAATCCAAGCGTCCAGCCGCTTTGGCCGATCGAGCTGAATCCCTCGTTCGACCTTCGAGGTCCACCCGTTTGGCTCGTTTAACGGTTTCACTAACTACTTGAACTTCTCTTCAAAGTTCTTTCAACTTTCCTCACGTACTTGTTCGCTATCGGTCTCCGTGGTTCATATTATGCCTTAGATGGAGTTACCACCTGCTTAGGGCTGCAATTTCACAGCAACCCGACTCTATCGGAGAGGCCCTTTCCGACAATCTCTCGTGTACCCTCGCGCGCGCCGGCACACGGTGGCCTGTCACCCTCCATGGGTAGTGGCCGCTTTTCAAGCATAACTTTAGGCGGTGAGAGGACTGCGTGCCCGGACCCCTCGAACGCAACACCCCCTGGCGCCGGGTCACGACGCCAGGTTTCTGCGCTGGGCATTCCTCAGTTCAGTCGCCCTTACTAAGGGAATCCTGTTGGGTTTCCTTTTCCTCCGCTTTATAATATGCTTAAATTTGGCGGTACTCTACCCTAGACACGAGGTCGACATTGTGAGCAGTAGCGACTACTATAAAGTATCAGCTGGGCTTCCAGTTTGGTTTGTGTTGCGCCCGTTCCCATTAAGGTTTGATAAAGGATGGGTGCTGCAGCTAACGAACCGAGGTGTAAGTAGTATAAACCGACCCGGTCGCCTTCAAGACGCCCATACGCGACTTTAGCATGCAACAGAGCCTCTGTCCTTCTTGAGGGAAACGAGGCAACAGCAGTGGACGCGCGACAAAACAAAACAGGCGCGTAAGCGTTGTATGTCTGTACAGGGTCCTTGCCACCAAGTCCACAGATATATGACTTTGGCTTCGGCAGCACATCTTTATGGAACGCCAATTTGACTCTCGTCAAAGAAGGCGAACCCTCCCAAGTGCGGTCAATGCCACGCAAGCAGTAGAGAGAGAGAGAGAGAAGTAGAGACAAAGCTGCTACTACTACTACTACTACTACTACTCTGCCGGTGGTAACAAAGCCGATGTATTGGATTTGATATCCGGACCCTCGTGTAGGAGTGACGGCACGCAGCACATGAGAGTGGCCGCCGCCGCAATGTGCGTTCGACTTGTCCCTATGTATCTGGTATTCTTGCGATTCACATACCGACACGGCAGCTTTGCTGCGGTCTTCATCGACCCACGTAGCCGAGTGATCCACCGTTAAGAGTTGTGGATTTTTGTCATTACGTCATGTCTCAATTGCCGACTTTCAAGACTTCCGCAATCTCTGCCTCGGGAGACGATAGTGGGGGTAGACGTAGTATACTGGGTTTAAATAGATAGTCACAGGGTTTGTGAGAAGTACCTCGTTACCAGCCGGTGACACCTCCGACGACGTTAAGTGACCGCTATCATTTCGGAAACTTTGCCCGATAAAAGTCGGCCAACCTAGCGTACGTCGGGTTGGTTGGAGTACCGGGAGGGTGTGAGTAATGGGTCTACTACCTCTGTCCACAATGGACAGAAGAGAACAGGTTGGAGTACCGGTGGTGTGAGTAATGGTCTACCTCTGTCCACAATGGACAGAAGAGAAGAGTGTGGGTTGAGCTGCGGCACTGTTTGCCTGTTCTCAGGCCGGGCCGCCAAAAATTGATGCATCGGTCAATTTTTTTTTTTTTGGTCGGTACCCGGCCACCCGAATTTTTTGGTTTTTGTTGCTGCAAGCAAACACGTTAATGATCCTTCCGCAGGTTCACCTACGGAAACCTTGTTACGACTTTTACTTCCTCTAAATGATCAAGTTTGGACATCTTTCCGTCAGCTCGAGGCGCCGAGAGACCCAACGGCGAACCGAGGGCCCGGCATCCAAGAGCGCCAGTCCGAAGGCCTCACTAAATCATTCAATCGGTAGTAGCGACGGGCGGTGTGTACAAAGGGCAGGGACGTAATCAACGCAAGCTCATGACTTGCGCTTACTGGGAATTCCTCGTTCATGGGAGACAATTGCAAACCCCAATCCCTATCATGAAAGGATTTCAACGGGTTACCCGCTCCTCTCGGAGGGGGAGGACACGTTGATCCCTTCAGTGTAGCGCGCGTGCGGCCCAGAACATCTAAGGGCATCACAGACCTGTTATTGCTCAATCTCGTGCGGCTAGAATTGCCGCTTATCCCTCTAAGAAGAAGCTGCGAACTGGACACCAATTGCTGGAGATCCGTCGACTAGTTAGTAGGCCAGAGTCTCGTTCGTTATCGGAATTAACCAGACAAATCGCTCCACCAACTAAGAACGGCCATGCACCACCACCCACCGAATCGAGAAAGAGCTCTCAATCTGTCAATCCTTCCGGTGTCTGGGCCTGGTGAGGTTCCCCGTGTTGAGTCAAATTAAGCCGCAGGCTCCACTCCTGGTGGTGCCCTTCCGTCAATTCCTTTAAGTTTCAGCTTTGCAACCATACTTCCCCCGGAACCCAAAGACTTTGGTTTCCCGGAAGCTGCCCGCCGGGTCATGGGAATAACGCCGGCGGATCGCTGGTCAGCATCGTTTATGGTTAGAACTAGGGCGGTATCTGATCGCCTTCGAACCTCTAACTTTCGTTCTTGATTAATGAAAACATCCTTGGCAAATGCTTTCGCAGTAGTTCGTCTTGCGACGGTCCAAGAATTTCACCTCTAGCGTCGCAATACGAATGCCCCCGCCTGTTCCTATTAGTCATTACCTCGGGTTCAGAAAACCGACAAAATAGAACCGAGGTCCTATTCCATTATTCCATGCATAGGCATTCAGGCCGTCAGTGTAGCCTGCTTTGAGCACTCTAATTTTTTCAAAGTAAACTCTGCCGGCCACGCGGGACACTCGATGAAGAGCACCCCGTGCGAGCCAGCGGGCTGTTGTGGCTGTTCGGAGCGTGACAGTATGCACCGGGCGGTGAACCGTCAGTCCAGAACTGAAATCCAACTACGAGCTTTTTAACCGCAACAACTTTAATATACGCTATTGGAGCTGGAATTACCGCGGCTGCTGGCACCAGACTTGCCCTCCAATAGATCCTCGTTAAAGGATTTAAAGTGTACTCATTCCGATTGCGAGGCCTCGGATGAGTCTCGCATCGTTATTTTTCGTCACTACCTCCCCGTGCCGGGAGTGGGTAATTTGCGTGCCTGCTGCCTTCCTTAGATGTGGTAGCCGTTTCTCAGGCTCCCTCTCCGGAATCGAACCCTGATTCCCCGTTACCCGTTATAGCCATTGTAGGCGTATAACCTACAATCGAAAGCTGATAAGGCAGACACTTGAAAGAGGCGGCGCCGGTGCGGAGACCGTGCGCTCAGCGACAAGTTATTCAGATTCAACACGGTGGGGTGACGGACCGAAGTCCGACCGGTTTTGAACTAATAAAAGCGCTCTTCCCTTGCGGTCAGAGACGTGGTGCATGTATTAGCTCTAGAATTACCACAGTTATCCAAGTAAGTGTGGGTACAGATCCAATGAATCTAGCTGATTTAATGAGCCATTCGCGGTTTCGCCTTAAATCGGCTTGTACTTAGACATGCATGGCTTAATCTTTGAGACAAGCATATGACTACTGGCAGGATCAACCAGGTAGCTATGTTACATCAAAACTTTTTGATTGTAATGTTTAGTAATAGCGCTAAGCGTCCATTGGCAGCATTGGCCCGCGACGCCGCGTCCCTTCTCTTTAAGGGGGAAATGGAAATAACCTTCGTTACACCATTCAAGTGTGTCCCTTCTCTCTAAGGGGGGAATGGAAATAACGTACGTTACACCATTCTAGCGTCCCTTCTCTCTAAGGGTGATATGGAAATAACGTACGTTACACCATTCAAGCGTCCCTTCTCTCTAAGGGGGGAATGGAAATAACGTACGTTACACCATCCAAGTTTGTGGTAGTAGTTGTAAGCTGCTGGGAAACGTTTATAACCCGTCTTTGCTCACGAAAAGAAACAAAAGTGTGCTTCGTTCCAACTGACCGTTCGTTAGAAGCTGCGTCAGTGTAGAGAGGTTAAAGTGATGATTCTTTAACCTACGGGATGAGTTATCGCACGGGTAGTGGAGTAACCATCACAAAGTAAGAGGGGTCGCTGCATTGAAGGCTCCCCGCTTTAGCTAACACCATATCATCATGTGCGCCGCCACGAGGAGCCACAGCTAATGCCGTGGAGCTTCTCTTCCAAAAGGAGAGGGGGTGTTGCATGAGACAGTCGTAAAAGTCTGCACGCAGAATATGTGGGTGGTTCATATGTATACGTATATATATAGAAATATATATAAGTTGTGCGTGGCCTTTGCTCTCTCTAGCAGTGTTTTACGCCACCACGTTAACACGCTCGATGTGCCAATGGTCGTCACCAGTGCATCTCAATCACTAACCGCCACCCTTAGTATATAGCCTCGGTACCTTCTTAGTAATAGGTAGAGAGAACCAAGTGGTTAGGACTGATGTCTGACGCACGTATGCAGCATTCAGCGTGAGGGACGGCACTGAGGTTGATCCAGCAACCTCGCCTCCCTACTATATTTTTCAGGTCGAACTCGTGTTAGTCTTCCCTGGGGGTAGCGGCTACCTTTACCGCGCCCAAGCTTGGTGCAGCATGAAAGAGAGCGGGGCGAGTTGGCCCCGCGCTCCACATTGGAAATTTTAAGCCACTTTGGGCCCCGCTCGGCCCGTTCTCGTGTCCAAAACCAGCCCCGCTCCGCCGGCAACTCCCCGCGCTGGTAGCGCGGGAGACCGATTCTCCTCACTGGCAACTCCATCCCGCGCTCACCCATCGCCTACCGAGCATGTCCCGTCTTCCTAGCCCGGGAGAAACATTTTCTCCACTCTCTCTCGTCACTCCTTGCTGTCTCCACGTTGGCCAGCGCGGGAGAGCGGGGCGGCTCGCTATATATTCCCTCTCGTCACTCCTTGCTGTCCCCACGTTGGCAGCGCGGGAGAGCGGGACGGCTCGCTATACACTCTCTCTCGTCACTCCTTGCCATCTCCACGTTGGCAGCGCGGGAGAGCGGGACGGCTCGCTATACCCTCTCTCTCGTCACTCCTTGCTGTCTCCACGTTGGCAGCGCGGGAGAGCGGGGCGGCTCACTATACACTCTCTCTCGTCACTCCTTGCCATCTCCACGTTGGCAGCGCGGGAGAGCGGGACGGCTCACTATACACTCTCTCTCGTCACTCCTTGCCATCTCCACGTTGGCAGCGCGGGAGAGCGGGACGGCTCGCTATACCCTCTCTCTCGTCACTCCTTGCTGTCTCCACGTTGGCAGCGCGGGAGAGCGGGACGGCTCGCTATACACTCTCTCTCGTCACTCCTTGCCGTCTCCACGTTGGCAGCGCGGGAGAGCGGGACGGCTCACTATACACTCTCTCTCGTCACTCCTTGCCGTCTCCACGTTGGCAGCGCGGGAGAGCGGGACGGCTCACTATACACTCTCTCTCGTCACTCCTTGCCATCTCCACGTTGGCAGCGCGGGAGAGCGGGACGGCTCACTATACACTCTCTCTCGTCACTCCTTGCCATCTCCACGTTGGCAGCGCGGGAGAGCGGGACGGCTCGCTATACCCTCTCTCTCGTCACTCCTTGCTGTCTCCACGTTGGCAGCGCGGGAGAGCGGGGCGGCTCACTATACACTCTCTCTCGTCACTCCTTGCTGTCTCCACGTTGGCAGCGCGGGAGAGCGAGGCGGCTCGTTATACACCCACTCTCGTCACTCCTTGCTGTCCCCACGTTGGCAGCGCGGGAGAGCGAGGCGGCTCGCTATACACTCTCTCTCGTCACTCCTTGCTGTCTCCAGGTTGGCAGCGCGGGAGATATAGGAGGCTCACTATACACACACTCCATTGTTTCTCGTGACTGGTTTCTCCCCCGTTGGCAGCGCCGGGCGGCGACTGAGAGCGGTAGAGCCACGATAAGTTTCTCGCACCCCGACTGCCTCCTCTGTTGCGAGCCCGGGACATTGTTTGTACAAGGTAAACGTAGTAGTATCAAGCTTTACAGTATGTTAATTGTTTTTTTCTGCTGTATACAAGAGGTATAATGTTTGCCGCCACATTTGCGTATCCGTGGAGATAAAAAAATGGAATTCTTTATCGAATTCCGTACTTTTTTTAAAACCACCCTTCGGATATGCATCTGTTTAGCGTTTTTGTTTGTCCACAAGCCACACATGTTCCTATTTGGACTTATAAAAAGACCGTGTTGTTGTGTTGTTACTAGTGCGTGATTGAATTTGTGTGTTTTGTTTAATGTCTTCTCTATGTATTTGTGTGTGTGACGCTGCTGTGTGTTAGTTAGTTAATAAGGCGTGTGAGAGGTGTTCCCGCTCTTACATATCGGGAGGGTTAGTAGTAGTAACTGAATCGATTTCTATGTTCTATTTGTTGAATTGATTTAAATATATATATCTTTTTGTGTGTGTGTGTGTGTGTGTGTGTGTGTGTGTGTGTGTGAGGCGCTGTGTTAGTTAAGGCGTGTGAGAGGTGTTCCCGGTGTGTAAGACCGGGAGAGTGAGGGTTGGGGTCGACGTGAGGATGGAGTTGAACAATGTTGCAATATTATCGGTTATTACGGAAGTGTCAGACGTCGGTTAGAAAAATGAAAACAACCATCGTGTAGGTGATAGAATGGTGCATATGATGAGCTACAATTGACAGCTTTATTTCTTTATCTATTAGAATATAATCGAGGTAGAATGAAATAGCGCATAAAGAAATGTTTTGACATGTTGTGCTTCACCACTTCGTAACTCGGTTATATTAGCTTACATTGAATTTCCAATTATTGCTTCGAGTAGTGGAAGGCTTGCTGATGGCTACGGTATGTAACACATGGTGGTGGAAAAAATAATGAGTGGTTTAAATGGTCGTTAAATTCGAATCCTTGAAAACCCGCCTTGGACGGTTTTCTTGTAGATTTGACAGTATTTTTTTATCTGCCTTTTTAACCAACTACAATATTTTATATCAGTTGTTATGGTACATCATACTGATCGTCAATGAGTGCAGATTATGAACCTGGATTTGAAAATACAATACGAGCTTAATAAATGTGAGAAACAGCGAGTTGAAGGAGAACATTTGAAAAAATTCTTTATGCGCTATTTTTTTTTCCTTCAATTATTTTGTAGCAAATGTCGTTTTAATGTTATTTTTTTTATTTCATCATGTGCATCATTGTATGACGAAGACGATGGTATACTCAGTTTTTCTTAGTGATATCTGGTAGTCTGGTAATATTTGGTAAGACTACAACATTTCTAATCACGGCCAGATTGTGAGTCTCTTAGCGACAAGGCTCGCCTCTCCCGCAGTTTTCTTCCGTCAAGGTGGTAACTAGCCGTTAAGCAATGTATGGAGATACCATCTCGCACTATAACTGCGGGAGAGGCTCTGAGTGAACAAGGTTACCTACCTCTAGCAACTGTAACGGATAGTAAGTCCTTCCCGTACTAAACTTGGAGGAGACGGCGCGGGACAATGTTTCACCGCCTGCTGCATTGAGACTGCGGGAGAGCTCTGAGTGAACAAGGTTACCTACCTCTAGCAACTGTAACGGATAGTAAGTCCTTGCCGTACTAAACTTGGAGGAGGCGGCGCGGGACAATGTTTCACCGCCTGCTGCATTGAGACTGCGGGAGAGGCTCTGAGTGAACAAGGTTACCTAACCTCTAGCAACTGTAACGGATAGTAAGTCCTTACCGTACTAAACTTGGAGGAGGCGGCGCGGGACAATGTTTCACCGCCTGCTGCATTGAGACTGCGGGAGAGCTCTGAGTGAACAAGGTTACCTACCTCTAGCAACTGTAACGGATAGTAAGTCCTTCCCGTACTAAACTTGGAGGAGGCGGCGCCGGACAATGTTTCACCGCCTGCTGCATTGAGACTGCGGGAGAGCTCTGAGTGAACAAGGTTACCTACCTCTAGCAACTGTAACGGATAGTAAGTCCTTGCCGTACTAAACTTGGAAGGAGGCGGCGCGGGACAATGTTTCACCGCCTGCTGCATTGAGACTGCGGGAGAGGCTCTGAGTGAACAAGGTTACCTAACCTCTAGCAACTGTAACGGATAGTAAGTCCTTGCCGTACTAAACTTGGAGGAGGCGGCGCGGGACAATGTTTCACCGCCTGCTGCATTGAGACTGCGGGAGAGCTCTGATTGAACAAGGTTACCTACCTCTAGCAACTGTAACGGATAGTAAGTCCTTGCCGTACTAAACTTGGAGGAGGCGGCGCCGGACAATGTTTCACCGCCTGCTGCATTGAGACTGCGGGAGAGGCTCTGAGTGAACAAGGTTACTTACCTCTAGCAACTGTAACGGATAGTAAGTCCTTGCCGTACTAAACTTGGAGGAGGCGGCGCGGGACAATGTTTCACCGCCTGCTGCATTGAGACTGCGGGAGAGGCTCTGAGTGAACAAGGTTACCTAACCTCTAGCAACTGTAACGGATAGTAAGTCCTTACCGTACTAAACTTGGAGGAGGCGGCGCGGGACAATGTTTCACCGCCTGCTGCATTGAGACTGCGGGAGAGCTCTGAGTGAACAAGGTTACCTACCTCTAGCAACTGTAACGGATAGTAAGTCCTTCCCGTACTAAACTTGGAGGAGGCGGCGCGGGACAATGTTTCACCGCCTGCTGCATTGAGACTGCGGGAGAGCTCTGAGTGAACAAGGTTACCTACCTCTAGCAACTGTAACGGATAGTAAGTCCTTCCCGTACTAAAATTGGAGGAGGCGGCGCGACGCGAGACAAACACAGAGAGAGAAAGAGACAGAGACAGAGACAGACACAGTGAGAGAAAGAGACAGAAAGAAAGAGAAAGAAACAGACACAGAGAGAGAAAGAGACAGAGACAGACACAGTGAGAGAAAGAGACAGAAAGAAAGAGAAAGAAACAGACACAGAGAGAGAAAGAGACAGAGAGAGAAAGAGACAGAGACAGAGAAAGAGACAGACACAGTGAGAGAAAGAGACAGAAAGAAAGAGAAAGAGACAGACACAGTGAGAGAAAGAGACAGAAAGAAAGAGAAAGAGACAGACACAGAGAGAGAAAGAGACAGAGAGAGAAAGAGACAGAGAAAGAAAGAGACAGAGAAAGAGACAGACACAGTGAGAGAAAGAGACAGAAAGAAAGAGAAAGAGACAGACACAGAGAGAGAAAGAGACAGAGAGAGAAAGAGACAGAGAGAGAAAGAGAAAGAGACAGAGAGAGAGAAAGAGACAGACACAGAGAGAGAAAGAGACAGAGACAGACACAGAGAGAGAAAGAGACAGAGAGAGAAAGAGAAAGAGAAAGAGACAGAGAGAGAGAAAGAGAAAGAGACAGAGAGAGAAAGAGACAGAGATAGACACAGAGAGAGAAAGAGACAGGGAGAGAAAGAGACAGAGATAGACACAGAGAGAGACAGAGATAGACACAGAGAGAGAAAGAGACAGACACAGAGAGAGAAAGAGACAGAGAAAGAGAGAGAGACAGGGAGAGAAAGAGACAGAGATAGACACAGAGAGAGAAAGAGACAGGGAGAGAAAGAGACAGAGATAGACACAGAGAGAGAAAGAGACAGGGAGAGAAAGAGACAGAGAGAGAAAGAGACAGGGAGAGAAAGAGACAGAGATAGACACAGAGAGAGAAAGAGACAGGGAGAGAAAGAGACAGGGAGAGAAAGAGACAGAGATAGACACAGAGAGAGAAAGAGACAGACACAGAGAGAGAAAGAGACAGAGAAAGAGAGAGAGAAAGAGACAGAGACAGGGAGAGAAAGAGAGAGAGAAAGAGACAGAGATAGACACAGAGAGAGAGAGAAAGAGACAGAGACAGACACAGAGAGAGAAAGAGAAAGAAAGAGACAGAGATAGACACAGAGAGAGAAAGAGACAGAGACAGACACAGAGAGAGAAAGAGACAGAGAAAGAAAGAGACAGAGACAGGGAGAGAAAGAGACAGAGAAAGAGACAGAGAGAGAGAGAAAGAGACAGAGAGAGAAAGAGAAAGAGACAGAGAGAGAGAGAGAAAGAGACAGAGAAAGAGACAGAGACAGACACAGAGAAAGAGACAGAGACAGACACAGAGAGAGAAAGAGACAGACACAGAGAGAGAAAGAGACAGACACTTTCCTAGCCTGTCTCACCACATATCCGTAATGAACCTAGACTATCTCACCGGGCCAGGTGAAACTACCTAAAACAAGCAACTATGTGCTGGAGCCCACGAGTGAAAATTATTAATGCTACCATGTATTTGTGTTAGTATTTAAGATAGAACGTTGATATTCTTAGTGCAAATAGAGTAGGCTGCGAGCTTGTAAATGCTACAAACAGATTTTCTTAATGAGCCTTAGTTTGGAAATTTTTTATTGCGTACTTGTAGAAGAAAAGTAATGTATTCCCTTAGCGGGTGGGATGTGTTTAGTGGCGTAAAATATATATGGTGAAATGTAATTATATTTTTTTTCTTCAAATTTAAATATCTCGAGAAGTAAAGCCCAAGAAGATTTTCTTTTAATACCAGTAGAAAGGCCTTGTAATGATTTACCGTCAGTATACGTGGAGGATTTCTATAGTCTCAAGACTGTCTGACGTGTTAGTTTTGCGACTTGAGGTTACTTTTGTGATACTTTTCGATGATACGTTTAAGTTCGACACTTGTTTTTGAGTGCAACTGCACAAGACTCTGACGTGTTATTTTTCGATGATACGTTCAAGTTCGACAGTTACTTTTGTGTACAACTGCACACAAGACCGTCTTGAGGTTACTTTCGGATGTTACGTTGCGTGACGAAACCTCTATATTCTTTTTACGGTGCAGTCTTAGCGAATGACAGTGAGGATGCTGTTCTATAGATAAGGGTGTGTAGTAATGTAAATATGGGTTTGCCGGGAGGATTTCGCCATCGGGATGCGTGACAAAATCTTTTTAGCCTTGTTAGGGAGGCAGAAGTGCAAGCGGTTCGTAGCGAGAGTACTGCTGCTGTTCTGTTGATTTGAGTGTGGAAAGATATAAATAAATAAATCTTGGTTTTTGGTGTCACCTCTGAAACTAAGTTAATCCAAATATATTTTACAAGGATATTACGTACTGAACACCAATATCATATTCATTACGCTTTTAATGTGGAAACGAGAATTGAACCTAATGCTATAAGTGGGAAATTGTAGTCTTCGTTTTCGCTGCTACTTTGAGAGAATGGATCCAAGTATGTCCTCAAGATTTATATACGGTATGATGTTTGCTATTTAAGTGACTAATAGCTACCCCCGCCGATTACCCGCGCTTGTAGAGTCATAGCTACCCCCGCCGTTTACCGGCGCTTGGTCTGGTGCAATCGTCTATAGTTGTAAAGTATATCAGAAATAATGTTAGCAAGTCAAAAAATTTAACAGAAAATTTACAAGTCCAAAATAGAAACATGTCTGTCTTGTGGAAACGAGAATTGAACCTAATGCTATAAGTGGGAAATTGTAGTCTTCGTTTTCGCTGCTACCTTGAGAGAATGGATCCAAGTATGTC
>JAXIVD010004611.1:10000-17500 GCA_036785275.1 Cancer borealis | reverse complement strand
CGTCCCCAGCAACGGGTCGCGGCGACCTACATCACGAGGGGAAATACGCCCGCCGGCGCCGGCTTGAACGTGGGCACGCCCAAGAGTTCCTGGGTCGCATAAGCGAATCCCAACGTCCAGCCGGCTTTGGCCGACGAGCTGAATCCCCTCGGTTCGACCTTCGAGGTCCCACCCGTTTGGCTCTTAACGGTTTCACGTACTCTTGAACTCTCTCTTCAAAGTTCTTTTCAACTTTCCCTCACGGTACTTGTTCGCTATCGGTCTCGTGGTCATATTTAGCCTTAGATGGAGTTTACCACCTGCTTAGGGCTGCATTTTCAAGCAACCCGACTCTACGGAGAGGCCCTTTCCGACAATCTCTCGTGTACCCTCGCGGGCGCCGCCACACGGGCCTGTCACCCTCCATGGGTAGTGGCCGCTTTCAAGCATAACTTAGGCGGTGAGAGACTGCGTGCCGGACCCTCCGAAACGCAACACCCCTGGCGCCGGGTCACGACGCCAGGTTATGCGCTGGGCTTTTCCCAGTTCAGTCGCCCTTACTAAGGGAATCCCTGTTGGTTTCTTTTCCTCCGCTTATTAATATGCTTAAATTTGGCGGGTACTCTACCCTAACACGAGGTCGACATTGGAGCAGTAGCGACTACTATAAAGTAGTCACTGGCTTCCAGTTTTGGTTTGTGTGCGCCCGTTCCCATTAAGGTTTGATAAGGATGGGTGCTGCAGCTAACGAACCGAGGTGTAAGTAGTATAAACCGACCCGGTCGCCTTCAAGACGCCCATACGCGACTTTAGCATGCAACAGAGCCTCTGTCCTTCCTTGGAGGGAAACGAGGCAACAGGCATGGACGGCGACAAACAAAACAGCGCGTAAGCGTTGTATGTCTGTACATGGTCCTTGCCACCAAGTCCACAGATATATGACTTTGGCTTGGCAGCACATCTTTAGGGAACGCCAATTTGACTCTCGTCAAAGAGGCGAACCTCCCCAAGGCGGTCAATGCCACGCACGCAGTAGAGAGAGAGAGAGAGAGTAGAGACAAAGCTGCTACTACTACTACTACTACTACTACTCTGCCGGTGGTAACAAAGCCGATGTATTGGATTTGATATCCGACCCTCGTGTAGGAGTGACGGCAGCACATGAGAGTGCCGCCGCCGCAATGTGCGTTCGACTTGTCGATGTATCTGGTATTCTTGCGATTCACATACCGACACGCAGCTTGCTGCGGTCTTCATCGACCCACGAGCCGAGTGATCCACCGTTAAGAGTTGTGATTTTTGTCATTACGTCAGTCTCAATTGCCGACTTTCAAGACTTCCGCCATCTCTGCCTCGGGAGACGATAGTGGGAAGACGTAGTATACTGGGTTTAAATAGATAGTCACAGGTTTGTGAGAAGTACCTCGTTACCAGCCGGTGACACCTCCCGACGACGTTAAGTGACCGCTATCATTCGGAAACTTTGCCCGATAAAAGTCGGCCAACCTAGCGTACGTCGGTTGGTTGGAGTACCGGTGGTGTGAGTAATGGTCTACCTCTGTCCACAATGGACAGAAGAGAAGAGGTGGGTTGAGCTGCGGCACTGTTTGCCTGTTCTCAGGCCGGGCCGCCAAAAATTGATGCATCGGTCAATTTTTTTTTTTTTGGTCGGTACCCGGCCACCCGAATTTTTTGGTTTTTGTTGCTGCAAGCAAACACGTTAATGATCCTTCCGCAGGTTCACCTACGGAAACCTTGTTACGACTTTTACTTCCTCTAAATGATCAAGTTTGGACATCTTTCCGTCAGCTCGAGGCGCCGAGAGACCCAACGGCGAACCGAGGGCCCGGCATCCAAGAGCGCCAGTCCGAAGGCCTCACTAAATCATTCAATCGGTAGTAGCGACGGGCGGTGTGTACAAAGGGCAGGGACGTAATCAACGCAAGCTCATGACTTGCGCTTACTGGGAATTCCTCGTTCATGGGAGACAATTGCAAACCCCAATCCCTATCATGAAAGGATTTCAACGGGTTACCCGCTCCTCTCGGAGGGGGAGGACACGTTGATCCCTTCAGTGTAGCGCGCGTGCGGCCCAGAACATCTAAGGGCATCACAGACCTGTTATTGCTCAATCTCGTGCGGCTAGAATTGCCGCTTATCCCTCTAAGAAGAAGCTGCGAACTGGACACCAATTGCTGGAGATCCGTCGACTAGTTAGTAGGCCAGAGTCTCGTTCGTTATCGGAATTAACCAGACAAATCGCTCCACCAACTAAGAACGGCCATGCACCACCACCCACCGAATCGAGAAAGAGCTCTCAATCTGTCAATCCTTCCGGTGTCTGGGCCTGGTGAGGTTCCCCGTGTTGAGTCAAATTAAGCCGCAGGCTCCACTCCTGGTGGTGCCCTTCCGTCAATTCCTTTAAGTTTCAGCTTTGCAACCATACTTCCCCCGGAACCCAAAGACTTTGGTTTCCCGGAAGCTGCCCGCCGGGTCATGGGAATAACGCCGGCGGATCGCTGGTCAGCATCGTTTATGGTTAGAACTAGGGCGGTATCTGATCGCCTTCGAACCTCTAACTTTCGTTCTTGATTAATGAAAACATCCTTGGCAAATGCTTTCGCAGTAGTTCGTCTTGCGACGGTCCAAGAATTTCACCTCTAGCGTCGCAATACGAATGCCCCCGCCTGTTCCTATTAGTCATTACCTCGGGTTCAGAAAACCGACAAAATAGAACCGAGGTCCTATTCCATTATTCCATGCATAGGCATTCAGGCCGTCAGTGTAGCCTGCTTTGAGCACTCTAATTTTTTCAAAGTAAACTCTGCCGGCCACGCGGGACACTCGATGAAGAGCACCCCGTGCGAGCCAGCGGGCTGTTGTGGCTGTTCGGAGCGTGACAGTATGCACCGGGCGGTGAACCGTCAGTCCAGAACTGAAATCCAACTACGAGCTTTTTAACCGCAACAACTTTAATATACGCTATTGGAGCTGGAATTACCGCGGCTGCTGGCACCAGACTTGCCCTCCAATAGATCCTCGTTAAAGGATTTAAAGTGTACTCATTCCGATTGCGAGGCCTCGGATGAGTCTCGCATCGTTATTTTTCGTCACTACCTCCCCGTGCCGGGAGTGGGTAATTTGCGTGCCTGCTGCCTTCCTTAGATGTGGTAGCCGTTTCTCAGGCTCCCTCTCCGGAATCGAACCCTGATTCCCCGTTACCCGTTATAGCCATTGTAGGCGTATAACCTACAATCGAAAGCTGATAAGGCAGACACTTGAAAGAGGCGGCGCCGGTGCGGAGACCGTGCGCTCAGCGACAAGTTATTCAGATTCAACACGGTGGGGTGACGGACCGAAGTCCGACCGGTTTTGAACTAATAAAAGCGCTCTTCCCTTGCGGTCAGAGACGTGGTGCATGTATTAGCTCTAGAATTACCACAGTTATCCAAGTAAGTGTGGGTACAGATCCAATGAATCATAGCTGATTTAATGAGCCATTCGCGGTTTCGCCTTAAATCGGCTTGTACTTAGACATGCATGGCTTAATCTTTGAGACAAGCATATGACTACTGGCAGGATCAACCAGGTAGCTATGTTACATCAAAACTTTTTGATTGTAATGTTTAGTAATAGCGCTAAGCGTCCATTGGCAGCATTGGCCCGCGACGCCGCGTCCCTTCTCTTTAAGGGGGAAATGGAAATAACCTTCGTTACACCATTCAAGTGTGTCCCTTCTCTCTAAGGGGGGAATGGAAATAACGTACGTTACACCATTCTAGCGTCCCTTCTCTCTAAGGGTGATATGGAAATAACGTACGTTACACCATTCAAGCGTCCCTTCTCTCTAAGGGGGGAATGGAAATAACGTACGTTACACCATCCAAGTTTGTGGTAGTAGTTGTAAGCTGCTGGGAAACGTTTATAACCCGTCTTTGCTCACGAAAAGAAACAAAAGTGTGCTTCGTTCCAACTGACCGTTCGTTAGAAGCTGCGTCAGTGTAGAGAGGTTAAAGTGATGATTCTTTAACCTACGGGATGAGTTATCGCACGGGTAGTGGAGTAACCATCACAAAGTAAGAGGGGTCGCTGCATTGAAGGCTCCCCGCTTTAGCTAACACCATATCATCATGTGCGCCGCCACGAGGAGCCACAGCTAATGCCGTGGAGCTTCTCTTCCAAAAGGAGAGGGGGTGTTGCATGAGACAGTCGTAAAAGTCTGCACGCAGAATATGTGGGTGGTTCATATGTATACGTATATATATAGAAATATATATAAGTTGTGCGTGGCCTTTGCTCTCTCTAGCAGTGTTTTACGCCACCACGTTAACACGCTCGATGTGCCAATGGTCGTCACCAGTGCATCTCAATCACTAACCGCCACCCTTAGTATATAGCCTCGGTACCTTCTTAGTAATAGGTAGAGAGAACCAAGTGGTTAGGACTGATGTCTGACGCACGTATGCAGCATTCAGCGTGAGGGACGGCACTGAGGTTGATCCAGCAACCTCGCCTCCCTACTATATTTTTCAGGTCGAACTCGTGTTAGTCTTCCCTGGGGGTAGCGGCTACCTTTACCGCGCCCAAGCTTGGTGCAGCATGAAAGAGAGCGGGGCGAGTTGGCCCCGCGCTCCACATTGGAAATTTTAAGCCACTTTGGGCCCCGCTCGGCCCGTTCTCGTGTCCAAAACCAGCCCCGCTCCGCCGGCAACTCCCCGCGCTGGTAGCGCGGGAGACCGATTCTCCTCACTGGCAACTCCATCCCGCGCTCACCCATCGCCTACCGAGCATGTCCCGTCTTCCTAGCCCGGGAGAAACATTTTCTCCACTCTCTCCGTCACTCCTTGCTGTCTCCACGTTGGCCAGCGCGGGAGAGCGGGGCGGCTCGCTATATATTCCCTCTCGTCACTCCTTGCTGTCCCCACGTTGGCAGCGCGGGAGAGCGGGACGGCTCGCTATACACTCTCTCTCGTCACTCCTTGCCATCTCCACGTTGGCAGCGCGGGAGAGCGGGACGGCTCGCTATACCCTCTCTCTCGTCACTCCTTGCTGTCTCCACGTTGGCAGCGCGGGAGAGCGGGGCGGCTCACTATACACTCTCTCTCGTCACTCCTTGCCATCTCCACGTTGGCAGCGCGGGAGAGCGGGACGGCTCACTATACACTCTCTCTCGTCACTCCTTGCCATCTCCACGTTGGCAGCGCGGGAGAGCGGGACGGCTCGCTATACCCTCTCTCTCGTCACTCCTTGCTGTCTCCACGTTGGCAGCGCGGGAGAGCGGGACGGCTCGCTATACACTCTCTCTCGTCACTCCTTGCCGTCTCCACGTTGGCAGCGCGGGAGAGCGGGACGGCTCACTATACACTCTCTCTCGTCACTCCTTGCCGTCTCCACGTTGGCAGCGCGGGAGAGCGGGACGGCTCACTATACACTCTCTCTCGTCACTCCTTGCCATCTCCACGTTGGCAGCGCGGGAGAGCGGGACGGCTCACTATACACTCTCTCTCGTCACTCCTTGCCATCTCCACGTTGGCAGCGCGGGAGAGCGGGACGGCTCGCTATACCCTCTCTCTCGTCACTCCTTGCTGTCTCCACGTTGGCAGCGCGGGAGAGCGGGGCGGCTCACTATACACTCTCTCTCGTCACTCCTTGCTGTCTCCACGTTGGCAGCGCGGGAGAGCGAGGCGGCTCGTTATACACCCACTCTCGTCACTCCTTGCTGTCCCCACGTTGGCAGCGCGGGAGAGCGAGGCGGCTCGCTATACACTCTCTCTCGTCACTCCTTGCTGTCTCCAGGTTGGCAGCGCGGGAGATATAGGAGGCTCACTATACACACACTCCATTGTTTCTCGTGACTGGTTTCTCCCCCGTTGGCAGCGCCGGGCGGCGACTGAGAGCGGTAGAGCCACGATAAGTTTCTCGCACCCCGACTGCCTCCTCTGTTGCGAGCCCGGGACATTGTTTGTACAAGGTAAACGTAGTAGTATCAAGCTTTACAGTATGTTAATTGTTTTTTTCTGCTGTATACAAGAGGTATAATGTTTGCCGCCACATTTGCGTATCCGTGGAGATAAAAAAATGGAATTCTTTATCGAATTCCGTACTTTTTTTAAAACCACCCTTCGGATATGCATCTGTTTAGCGTTTTTGTTTGTCCACAAGCCACACATGTTCCTATTTGGACTTATAAAAAGACCGTGTTGTTGTGTTGTTACTAGTGCGTGATTGAATTTGTGTGTTTTGTTTAATGTCTTCTCTATGTATTTGTGTGTGTGACGCTGCTGTGTGTTAGTTAGTTAATAAGGCGTGTGAGAGGTGTTCCCGCTCTTACATATCGGGAGGGTTAGTAGTAGTAACTGAATCGATTTCTATGTTCTATTTGTTGAATTGATTTAAATATATATATCTTTTTGTGTGTGTGTGTGTGTGTGTGTGTGTGTGTGTGTGTGTGAGGCGCTGTGTTAGTTAAGGCGTGTGAGAGGTGTTCCCGGTGTGTAAGACCGGGAGAGTGAGGGTTGGGGTCGACGTGAGGATGGAGTTGAACAATGTTGCAATATTATCGGTTATTACGGAAGTGTCAGACGTCGGTTAGAAAAATGAAAACAACCATCGTGTAGGTGATAGAATGGTGCATATGATGAGCTACAATTGACAGCTTTATTTCTTTATCTATTAGAATATAATCGAGGTAGAATGAAATAGCGCATAAAGAAATGTTTTGACATGTTGTGCTTCACCACTTCGTAACTCGGTTATATTAGCTTACATTGAATTTCCAATTATTGCTTCGAGTAGTGGAAGGCTTGCTGATGGCTACGGTATGTAACACATGGTGGTGGAAAAAATAATGAGTGGTTTAAATGGTCGTTAAATTCGAATCCTTGAAAACCCGCCTTGGACGGTTTTCTTGTAGATTTGACAGTATTTTTTTATCTGCCTTTTTAACCAACTACAATATTTTATATCAGTTGTTATGGTACATCATACTGATCGTCAATGAGTGCAGATTATGAACCTGGATTTGAAAATACAATACGAGCTTAATAAATGTGAGAAACAGCGAGTTGAAGGAGAACATTTGAAAAAATTCTTTATGCGCTATTTTTTTTTCCTTCAATTATTTTGTAGCAAATGTCGTTTTAATGTTATTTTTTTTATTTCATCATGTGCATCATTGTATGACGAAGACGATGGTATACTCAGTTTTTCTTAGTGATATCTGGTAGTCTGGTAATATTTGGTAAGACTACAACATTTCTAATCACGGCCAGATTGTGAGTCTCTTAGCGACAAGGCTCGCCTCTCCCGCAGTTTTCTTCCGTCAAGGTGGTAACTAGCCGTTAAGCAATGTATGGAGATACCATCTCGCACTATAACTGCGGGAGAGGCTCTGAGTGAACAAGGTTACCTACCTCTAGCAACTGTAACGGATAGTAAGTCCTTCCCGTACTAAACTTGGAGGAGACGGCGCGGGACAATGTTTCACCGCCTGCTGCATTGAGACTGCGGGAGAGCTCTGAG
>JAXIVD010004611.1:0-2500 GCA_036785275.1 Cancer borealis | reverse complement strand
TTAGCCTTGGGCTTAGGAGCGACTAACCCATGTCCAACTGATGTTCACATGGAACCCTTCTCCACATCGGCCTTCAAGGGAAGTCTCTCTCGACTATTTGCTACTACCACCAAGATCTGCACCAGGGGCGGCTCCAGGCCGGCTCACGCCGGATCCCTTCAGCGCTCACCCCTGCGACCCTCCTACTCGCCGGGGCTTGGAGACCTGGGCCTCCCCCCGCTAAGAGGGAAGCTTGGCCTTTAGTGCCACCGGCGGTCGAGTATCGGGAGAATGCTTGAGCGCCATACCATTTTAAGGGCTAGTTGCTTCGGCAGGTGAGTTGTTACACACTCCTTAGCGGATTCCAACTTCCATGGCCACCGTCCTGCTGTCTATAGCAACCAACGCCTTTCGATGGGGTCTAGATGAGCATTCGTTTAGGCCCCTTAACTCGACGTTTGGTTCATCCCACAGCGCCAGTTCTGCTTACCAAAAATGGCCCACTAGATACTCGGATTAGTCGCCGAAGCTTCAGCATTCAAGCAAGCTCGGCATCTCACCCATTTAAAGTTTGAGAATAGGTTGAGGACGTTTCGTCCCCAAGACCTCTAATCATTCGCTTTACCGGATGAAACTCCTTTGTTTCCGCGAGTACCAGCTATCCTGAGGGAAACTTCGGAGGGAACCAGCTACTAGATGGTTCGATTAGTCTTTCGCCCCTATACCCAGCTCTGACAATCGATTTGCACGTCAGAATTGCTACGGACCTCCACCAGAGTTTCCTCTGGCTTCATCCTGGCCAGGCATAGTTCACCATCTTTCGGGTCCCAACATGTCTGCTCATGGTACTTGCCGACAGCACACGCGCTAGGCCACTCCGGACAGAGCAGGATCAGAAGGCGTAACCGCGCCGGACGAACCCAGGAAGAAGCCGTGAAGCCCCCGCCCAAAGCCCGCCCAAAGACACGCGGCACACCAACCGAGAGCCCAAGCAGAGCCGATGAGGCCAACAACAGATTCGCGCGACGGCGTCGTATGGCAAGTCCCGGGCCTGCGCCCCCCTGCGTACAGGCGAGCATGCTCGGACCACCGAGCGCGCCGGGCAACCCACGAAGCCAGAGGTAGACAACAGGGGAGAGGGACTCACCCCGCGCACCTCTTTTGGAATGACCTCGCTTTGGTATGGGAGACCCGGCGGCATCGGCCGGTCAGGGATCGGCCCCGGAGGGCGCCACCGACCGAAGCCGGGACACCCCCCTTTCACTTTCATTGCGCCTTTGGGTTTAGTGCGCCCAATGACTCGCACACATGTTAGACTCCTTGGTCCGTGTTTCAAGACGGGTCGGGTGGGTCACCGACCTTTTGCACGCCGCGAGAGGAAGTATTGGCGTGGATGCGCCCCTCTGCTACACGACCGTCGCAGGGCAGCCAGGACACCGGAGGTTTCCCCCTTCGCCGGCACTAAAAGTGCACGACGTTGGGGTACCAGTCCGCCCGGGCCTTAGACGTCCCCAGCAACGGGTCGCGGCGACCTACATCACGAGGGGAAATACGCCCGCCGGCGCCGGCTTGAACGTGGGCACGCCCAAGAGTTCCTGGGTCGCATAAGCGAATCCCAACGTCCAGCCGGCTTTGGCCGACGAGCTGAATCCCCTCGGTTCGACCTTCGAGGTCCCACCCGTTTGGCTCTTAACGGTTTCACGTACTCTTGAACTCTCTCTTCAAAGTTCTTTTCAACTTTCCCTCACGGTACTTGTTCGCTATCGGTCTCGTGGTCATATTTAGCCTTAGATGGAGTTTACCACCTGCTTAGGGCTGCATTTTCAAGCAACCCGACTCTACGGAGAGGCCCTTTCCGACAATCTCTCGTGTACCCTCGCGGGCGCCGCCACACGGGCCTGTCACCCTCCATGGGTAGTGGCCGCTTTCAAGCATAACTTAGGCGGTGAGAGACTGCGTGCCGGACCCTCCGAAACGCAACACCCCTGGCGCCGGGTCACGACGCCAGGTTATGCGCTGGGCTTTTCCCAGTTCAGTCGCCCTTACTAAGGGAATCCCTGTTGGTTTCTTTTCCTCCGCTTATTAATATGCTTAAATTTGGCGGGTACTCTACCCTAACACGAGGTCGACATTGGAGCAGTAGCGACTACTATAAAGTAGTCACTGGCTTCCAGTTTTGGTTTGTGTGCGCCCGTTCCCATTAAGGTTTGATAAGGATGGGTGCTGCAGCTAACGAACCGAGGTGTAAGTAGTATAAACCGACCCGGTCGCCTTCAAGACGCCCATACGCGACTTTAGCATGCAACAGAGCCTCTGTCCTTCCTTGGAGGGAAACGAGGCAACAGGCATGGACGGCGACAAACAAAACAGCGCGTAAGCGTTGTATGTCTGTACATGGTCCTTGCCACCAAGTCCACAGATATATGACTTTGGCTTGGCAGCACATCTTTAGGGAACGCCAATTTGACTCTCGTCAAAGAGGCGAACCTCCCCAAGGCGGTCAATGCCACGCACGCAGTAG
>JAXIVD010004610.1:0-34652 GCA_036785275.1 Cancer borealis | reverse complement strand
GACCGATAATTACGCAATAAAATTAAAGCGTATATTTTTTCCCAAACAATTTCCTCGTTTTCTCGATAGCTATTAGAGATATTGGAAATATCATTGCAGCATCTGATAGACCTAATTAAACTCTTCAACTGTAATTATGAATATTTGTTTTATGACTGATAATTACGCAGAAAAATTAAACCGTATATTTTTTCCAAAACAATTTAATCTTTTTCTCGAAAGCTATTAGAGATATTGGAAATATCATTGCAGCATTTGATGGGCCTAATTAAACTCTACAACGGTAATTATGAATAGTTGTTCTATGACCGATAATTACGCAATAAAATTAAACCGTATATTTTTTCCAAAATAATTTCCTCCTTTTCTCGAAAGCTATTAGAGATATTGGAAATATCATTGCAGCATCTGATAGATCTAATTAAACTCTACAACTGTAATTATGAATATTTGTTCTATGACCGATAATTACGCAATAAAATTAAAGCGTATATTTTTTCCTAAACAATTTCCTCGTTTTTTCCATAGCTATTAGAGATATTGGAAATATCATTGCAGCATCTGATAGACCTAATTAAACTCTACAACTGTAATTATGAATATTTGTTCTATGACTGATAATTACGCAGTAAAATTAAACCGTATATTTTTTCCCAAACAATTTCCTCGTTTTCTCGATAGCTATTAGAGATATTGGAAATATCATTGCAGCATCTGATAGACCTGATTAAACTATACATCTGTAATTATAGACCTAATTAAACTCTACATCTGTAATTATGAATATTTGTTCTATGACCGATAATTACGCAATAAAATTAAACCGTATATTTTTTCAAAAATAATTTCCTCCTTTTCTCGAAAGCTATTAGAGATATTGGAAATATCATTGCAGCATCTGATGGACCTAATTAAACTCTACAACTGTAATTATGAATATTTGTTCCATGACCGATAATTACGCAATAAAATTAAACCGTATATTTTTTCCAAAACAATTTCCTCGTTTTCTCGATAGCTATTAGAGATATTGGAAATATCATTGCAGCATCTGGTAGACCTAATTAAACTCTACAACTGTAATTATGAATATTTGTTCTATGACCGATAATTACGCAATAAAATTAAAGCGTATATTTTTTCCCAAACAATTTCCTCGTTTTCTCGATAGCTATTAGAGATATTGGAAATATCATTGCAGCATCTGATAGACCTAATTAAACTCTTCAACTGTAATTATGAATATTTGTTTTATGACTGATAATTACGCAGAAAAATTAAACCGTATATTTTTTCCAAAACAATTTAATCTTTTTCTCGAAAGCTATTAGAGATATTGGAAATATCATTGCAGCATTTGATGGGCCTAATTAAACTCTACAACGGTAATTATGAATAGTTGTTCTATGACCGATAATTACGCAATAAAATTAAACCGTATATTTTTTCCAAAATAATTTCCTCCTTTTCTCGAAAGCTATTAGAGATATTGGAAATATCATTGCAGCATCTGATAGATCTAATTAAACTCTACAACTGTAATTATGAATATTTGTTCTATGACCGATAATTACGCAATAAAATTAAAGCGTATATTTTTTCCTAAACAATTTCCTCGTTTTTTCCATAGCTATTAGAGATATTGGAAATATCATTGCAGCATCTGATAGACCTAATTAAACTCTACATCTGTAATTATGAATATTTGTTCTATGACTGATAATTACGCAGTAAAATTAAACCGTATATTTTTTCCCAAACAATTTCCTCGTTTTCTCGATAGCTATTAGAGATATTGGAAATATCATTGCAGCATCTGATAGACCTGATTAAACTATACATCTGTAATTATAGACCTAATTAAACTCTACATCTGTAATTATGAATATTTGTTCTATGACCGATAATTACGCACTAAAATTAAACCGTATATTTTTTCAAAAATAATTTCCTCCTTTTCTCGAAAGCTATTAGAGATATTGGAAATATCATTGCAGCATCTGATGGACCTAATTAAACTCTACAACTGTAATTATGAATATTTGTTCCATGACCGATAATTACGCAATAAAATTAAACCGTATATTTTTTCCAAAACAATTTCCTCGTTTTCTCGATAGCTATTAGAGATATTGGAAATATCATTGCAGCATCTGGTAGACCTAATTAAACTCTACAACTGTAATTATGAATATTTGTTCTATGACCGATAATTACGCAATAAAATTAAAGCGTATATTTTTTCCCAAACAATTTCCTCGTTTTCTCGATAGCTATTAGAGATATTGGAAATATCATTGCAGCATCTGATAGACCTAATTAAACTCTTCAACTGTAATTATGAATATTTGTTTTATGACTGATAATTACGCAGAAAAATTAAACCGTATATTTTTTCCAAAACAATTTAATCTTTTTCTCGAAAGCTATTAGAGATATTGGAAATATCATTGCAGCATTTGATGGGCCTAATTAAACTCTACAACGGTAATTATGAATAGTTGTTCTATGACCGATAATTACGCAATAAAATTAAACCGTATATTTTTTCCAAAATAATTTCCTCCTTTTCTCGAAAGCTATTAGAGATATTGGAAATATCATTGCAGCATCTGATAGATCTAATTAAACTCTACAACTGTAATTATGAATATTTGTTCTATGACCGATAATTACGCAATAAAATTAAAGCGTATATTTTTTCCTAAACAATTTCCTCGTTTTTTCCATAGCTATTAGAGATATTGGAAATATCATTGCAGCATCTGATAGACCTAATTAAACTCTACAACTGTAATTATGAATATTTGTTCTATGACTGATAATTACGCAGTAAAATTAAACCGTATATTTTTTCCCAAACAATTTCCTCGTTTTCTCGATAGCTATTAGAGATATTGGAAATATCATTGCAGCATCTGATAGACCTGATTAAACTATACATCTGTAATTATAGACCTAATTAAACTCTACATCTGTAATTATGAATATTTGTTCTATGACCGATAATTACGCAATAAAATTAAACCGTATATTTTTTCAAAAATAATTTCCTCCTTTTCTCGAAAGCTATTAGAGATATTGGAAATATCATTGCAGCATCTGATGGACCTAATTAAACTCTACAACTGTAATTATGAATATTTGTTCCATGACCGATAATTACGCAATAAAATTAAACCGTATATTTTTTCCAAAACAATTTCCTCGTTTTCTCGATAGCTATTAGAGATATTGGAAATATCATTGCAGCATCTGGTAGACCTAATTAAACTCTACAACTGTAATTATGAATATTTGTTCTATGACCGATAATTACGCAATAAAATTAAAGCGTATATTTTTTCCCAAACAATTTCCTCGTTTTCTCGATAGCTATTAGAGATATTGGAAATATCATTGCAGCATCTGATAGACCTAATTAAACTCTTCAACTGTAATTATGAATATTTGTTTTATGACTGATAATTACGCAGAAAAATTAAACCGTATATTTTTTCCAAAACAATTTAATCTTTTTCTCGAAAGCTATTAGAGATATTGGAAATATCATTGCAGCATTTGATGGGCCTAATTAAACTCTACAACGGTAATTATGAATAGTTGTTCTATGACCGATAATTACGCAATAAAATTAAACCGTATATTTTTTCCAAAATAATTTCCTCCTTTTCTCGAAAGCTATTAGAGATATTGGAAATATCATTGCAGCATCTGATAGATCTAATTAAACTCTACAACTGTAATTATGAATATTTGTTCTATGACCGATAATTACGCAATAAAATTAAAGCGTATATTTTTTCCTAAACAATTTCCTCGTTTTTTCCATAGCTATTAGAGATATTGGAAATATCATTGCAGCATCTGATAGACCTAATTAAACTCTACAACTGTAATTATGAATATTTGTTCTATGACTGATAATTACGCAGTAAAATTAAACCGTATATTTTTTCCCAAACAATTTCCTCGTTTTCTCGATAGCTATTAGAGATATTGGAAATATCATTGCAGCATCTGATAGACCTGATTAAACTATACATCTGTAATTATAGACCTAATTAAACTCTACATCTGTAATTATGAATATTTGTTCTATGACCGATAATTACGCAATAAAATTAAACCGTATATTTTTTCAAAAATAATTTCCTCCTTTTCTCGAAAGCTATTAGAGATATTGGAAATATCATTGCAGCATCTGATGGACCTAATTAAACTCTACAACTGTAATTATGAATATTTGTTCCATGACCGATAATTACGCAATAAAATTAAACCGTATATTTTTTCCAAAACAATTTCCTCGTTTTCTCGATAGCTATTAGAGATATTGGAAATATCATTGCAGCATCTGGTAGACCTAATTAAACTCTACAACTGTAATTATGAATATTTGTTCTATGACCGATAATTACGCAATAAAATTAAAGCGTATATTTTTTCCCAAACAATTTCCTCGTTTTCTCGATAGCTATTAGAGATATTGGAAATATCATTGCAGCATCTGATAGACCTAATTAAACTCTTCAACTGTAATTATGAATATTTGTTTTATGACTGATAATTACGCAGAAAAATTAAACCGTATATTTTTTCCAAAACAATTTAATCTTTTTCTCGAAAGCTATTAGAGATATTGGAAATATCATTGCAGCATTTGATGGGCCTAATTAAACTCTACAACGGTAATTATGAATAGTTGTTCTATGACCGATAATTACGCAATAAAATTAAACCGTATATTTTTTCCAAAATAATTTCCTCCTTTTCTCGAAAGCTATTAGAGATATTGGAAATATCATTGCAGCATCTGATAGATCTAATTAAACTCTACAACTGTAATTATGAATATTTGTTCTATGACCGATAATTACGCAATAAAATTAAAGCGTATATTTTTTCCTAAACAATTTCCTCGTTTTTTCCATAGCTATTAGAGATATTGGAAATATCATTGCAGCATCTGATAGACCTAATTAAACTCTACAACTGTAATTATGAATATTTGTTCTATGACTGATAATTACGCAGTAAAATTAAACCGTATATTTTTTCCCAAACAATTTCCTCGTTTTCTCGATAGCTATTAGAGATATTGGAAATATCATTGCAGCATCTGATAGACCTGATTAAACTATACATCTGTAATTATAGACCTAATTAAACTCTACATCTGTAATTATGAATATTTGTTCTATGACCGATAATTACGCACTAAAATTAAACCGTATATTTTTTCAAAAATAATTTCCTCCTTTTCTCGAAAGCTATTAGAGATATTGGAAATATCATTGCAGCATCTGATGGACCTAATTAAACTCTACAACTGTAATTATGAATATTTGTTCCATGACCGATAATTACGCAATAAAATTAAACCGTATATTTTTTCCAAAACAATTTCCTCGTTTTCTCGATAGCTATTAGAGATATTGGAAATATCATTGCAGCATCTGGTAGACCTAATTAAACTCTACAACTGTAATTATGAATATTTGTTCTATGACCGATAATTACGCAATAAAATTAAAGCGTATATTTTTTCCCAAACAATTTCCTCGTTTTCTCGATAGCTATTAGAGATATTGGAAATATCATTGCAGCATCTGATAGACCTAATTAAACTCTTCAACTGTAATTATGAATATTTGTTTTATGACTGATAATTACGCAGAAAAATTAAACCGTATATTTTTTCCAAAACAATTTAATCTTTTTCTCGAAAGCTATTAGAGATATTGGAAATATCATTGCAGCATTTGATGGGCCTAATTAAACTCTACAACGGTAATTATGAATAGTTGTTCTATGACCGATAATTACGCAATAAAATTAAACCGTATATTTTTTCCAAAATAATTTCCTCCTTTTCTCGAAAGCTATTAGAGATATTGGAAATATCATTGCAGCATCTGATAGATCTAATTAAACTCTACAACTGTAATTATGAATATTTGTTCTATGACCGATAATTACGCAATAAAATTAAAGCGTATATTTTTTCCTAAACAATTTCCTCGTTTTTTCCATAGCTATTAGAGATATTGGAAATATCATTGCAGCATCTGATAGACCTAATTAAACTCTACAACTGTAATTATGAATATTTGTTCTATGACTGATAATTACGCAGTAAAATTAAACCGTATATTTTTTCCCAAACAATTTCCTCGTTTTCTCGATAGCTATTAGAGATATTGGAAATATCATTGCAGCATCTGATAGACCTGATTAAACTATACATCTGTAATTATAGACCTAATTAAACTCTACATCTGTAATTATGAATATTTGTTCTATGACCGATAATTACGCAATAAAATTAAACCGTATATTTTTTCAAAAATAATTTCCTCCTTTTCTCGAAAGCTATTAGAGATATTGGAAATATCATTGCAGCATCTGATGGACCTAATTAAACTCTACAACTGTAATTATGAATATTTGTTCCATGACCGATAATTACGCAATAAAATTAAACCGTATATTTTTTCCAAAACAATTTCCTCGTTTTCTCGATAGCTATTAGAGATATTGGAAATATCATTGCAGCATCTGGTAGACCTAATTAAACTCTACAACTGTAATTATGAATATTTGTTCTATGACCGATAATTACGCAATAAAATTAAAGCGTATATTTTTTCCCAAACAATTTCCTCGTTTTCTCGATAGCTATTAGAGATATTGGAAATATCATTGCAGCATCTGATAGACCTAATTAAACTCTTCAACTGTAATTATGAATATTTGTTTTATGACTGATAATTACGCAGAAAAATTAAACCGTATATTTTTTCCAAAACAATTTAATCTTTTTCTCGAAAGCTATTAGAGATATTGGAAATATCATTGCAGCATTTGATGGGCCTAATTAAACTCTACAACGGTAATTATGAATAGTTGTTCTATGACCGATAATTACGCAATAAAATTAAACCGTATATTTTTTCCAAAATAATTTCCTCCTTTTCTCGAAAGCTATTAGAGATATTGGAAATATCATTGCAGCATCTGGTAGATCTAATTAAACTCTACAACTGTAATTATGAATATTTGTTCTATGACCGATAATTACGCAATAAAATTAAAGCGTATATTTTTTCCTAAACAATTTCCTCGTTTTTTCCATAGCTATTAGAGATATTGGAAATATCATTGCAGCATCTGATAGACCTAATTAAACTCTACAACTGTAATTATGAATATTTGTTCTATGACTGATAATTACGCAGTAAAATTAAACCGTATATTTTTTCCCAAACAATTTCCTCGTTTTCTCGATAGCTATTAGAGATATTGGAAATATCATTGCAGCATCTGATAGACCTGATTAAACTATACATCTGTAATTATAGACCTAATTAAACTCTACATCTGTAATTATGAATATTTGTTCTATGACCGATAATTACGCAATAAAATTAAACCGTATATTTTTTCAAAAATAATTTCCTCCTTTTCTCGAAAGCTATTAGAGATATTGGAAATATCATTGCAGCATCTGATGGACCTAATTAAACTCTACAACTGTAATTATGAATATTTGTTCCATGACAGATAATTACGCAATAAAATTAAACCGTATATTTTTTCCAAAACAATTTCCTCGTTTTCTCGATAGCTATTAGAGATATTGGAAATATCATTGCAGCATCTGGTAGACCTAATTAAACTCTACAACTGTAATTATGAATATTTGTTCTATGACCGATAATTACGCAATAAAATTAAAGCGTATATTTTTTCCCAAACAATTTCCTCGTTTTCTTGATAGCTATGAGAGATATTGGAAATATCATTGCAGCATCTGATAGACCTAATTAAACTCTTCAACTGTAATTATGAATATTTGTTTTATGACTGATAATTACGCAGAAAAATTAAACCGTATATTTTTTCCAAAACAATTTAATCTTTTTCTCGAAAGCTATTAGAGATATTGGAAATATCATTGCAGCATTTGATGGGCCTAATTAAACTCTACAACGGTAATTATGAATAGTTGTTCTATGACCGATAATTACGCAATAAAATTAAACCGTATATTTTTTCCAAAATAATTTCCTCCTTTTCTCGAAAGCTATTAGAGATATTGGAAATATCATTGCAGCATCTGATAGATCTAATTAAACTCTACAACTGTAATTATGAATATTTGTTCTATGACCGATAATTACGCAATAAAATTAAAGCGTATATTTTTTCCTAAACAATTTCCTCGTTTTTTCCATAGCTATTAGAGATATTGGAAATATCATTGCAGCATCTGATAGACCTAATTAAACTCTACAACTGTAATTATGAATATTTGTTCTATGACTGATAATTACGCAGTAAAATTAAACCGTATATTTTTTCCCAAACAATTTCCTCGTTTTCTCGATAGCTATTAGAGATATTGGAAATATCATTGCAGCATCTGATAGACCTGATTAAACTATACATCTGTAATTATAGACCTAATTAAACTCTACATCTGTAATTATGAATATTTGTTCTATGACCGATAATTACGCAATAAAATTAAACCGTATATTTTTTCAAAAATAATTTCCTCCTTTTCTCGAAAGCTATTAGAGATATTGGAAATATCATTGCAGCATCTGATGGACCTAATTAAACTCTACAACTGTAATTATGAATATTTGTTCCATGACCGATAATTACGCAATAAAATTAAACCGTATATTTTTTCCAAAACAATTTCCTCGTTTTCTCGATAGCTATTAGAGATATTGGAAATATCATTGCAGCATCTGGTAGACCTAATTAAACTCTACAACTGTAATTATGAATATTTGTTCTATGACCGATAATTACGCAATAAAATTAAAGCGTATATTTTTTCCCAAACAATTTCCTCGTTTTCTCGATAGCTATTAGAGATATTGGAAATATCATTGCAGCATCTGATAGACCTAATTAAACTCTTCAACTGTAATTATGAATATTTGTTTTATGACTGATAATTACGCAGAAAAATTAAACCGTATATTTTTTCCAAAACAATTTAATCTTTTTCTCGAAAGCTATTAGAGATATTGGAAATATCATTGCAGCATTTGATGGGCCTAATTAAACTCTACAACGGTAATTATGAATAGTTGTTCTATGACCGATAATTACGCAATAAAATTAAACCGTATATTTTTTCCAAAATAATTTCCTCCTTTTCTCGAAAGCTATTAGAGATATTGGAAATATCATTGCAGCATCTGATAGATCTAATTAAACTCTACAACTGTAATTATGAATATTTGTTCTATGACCGATAATTACGCAATAAAATTAAAGCGTATATTTTTTCCTAAACAATTTCCTCGTTTTTTCCATAGCTATTAGAGATATTGGAAATATCATTGCAGCATCTGATAGACCTAATTAAACTCTACAACTGTAATTATGAATATTTGTTCTATGACTGATAATTACGCAGTAAAATTAAACCGTATATTTTTTCCCAAACAATTTCCTCGTTTTCTCGATAGCTATTAGAGATATTGGAAATATCATTGCAGCATCTGATAGACCTGATTAAACTATACATCTGTAATTATAGACCTAATTAAACTCTACATCTGTAATTATGAATATTTGTTCTATGACCGATAATTACGCAATAAAATTAAACCGTATATTTTTTCAAAAATAATTTCCTCCTTTTCTCGAAAGCTATTAGAGATATTGGAAATATCATTGCAGCATCTGATGGACCTAATTAAACTCTACAACTGTAATTATGAATATTTGTTCCATGACCGATAATTACGCAATAAAATTAAACCGTATATTTTTTCCAAAACAATTTCCTCGTTTTCTCGATAGCTATTAGAGATATTGGAAATATCATTGCAGCATCTGGTAGACCTAATTAAACTCTACAACTGTAATTATGAATATTTGTTCTATGACCGATAATTACGCAATAAAATTAAAGCGTATATTTTTTCCCAAACAATTTCCTCGTTTTCTCGATAGCTATTAGAGATATTGGAAATATCATTGCAGCATCTGATAGACCTAATTAAACTCTTCAACTGTAATTATGAATATTTGTTTTATGACTGATAATTACGCAGAAAAATTAAACCGTATATTTTTTCCAAAACAATTTAATCTTTTTCTCGAAAGCTATTAGAGATATTGGAAATATCATTGCAGCATTTGATGGGCCTAATTAAACTCTACAACGGTAATTATGAATAGTTGTTCTATGACCGATAATTACGCAATAAAATTAAACCGTATATTTTTTCCAAAATAATTTCCTCCTTTTCTCGAAAGCTATTAGAGATATTGGAAATATCATTGCAGCATCTGGTAGATCTAATTAAACTCTACAACTGTAATTATGAATATTTGTTCTATGACCGATAATTACGCAATAAAATTAAAGCGTATATTTTTTCCTAAACAATTTCCTCGTTTTTTCCATAGCTATTAGAGATATTGGAAATATCATTGCAGCATCTGATAGACCTAATTAAACTCTACAACTGTAATTATGAATATTTGTTCTATGACTGATAATTACGCAGTAAAATTAAACCGTATATTTTTTCCCAAACAATTTCCTCGTTTTCTCGATAGCTATTAGAGATATTGGAAATATCATTGCAGCATCTGATAGACCTGATTAAACTATACATCTGTAATTATAGACCTAATTAAACTCTACATCTGTAATTATGAATATTTGTTCTATGACCGATAATTACGCAATAAAATTAAACCGTATATTTTTTCAAAAATAATTTCCTCCTTTTCTCGAAAGCTATTAGAGATATTGGAAATATCATTGCAGCATCTGATGGACCTAATTAAACTCTACAACTGTAATTATGAATATTTGTTCCATGACAGATAATTACGCAATAAAATTAAACCGTATATTTTTTCCAAAACAATTTCCTCGTTTTCTCGATAGCTATTAGAGATATTGGAAATATCATTGCAGCATCTGGTAGACCTAATTAAACTCTACAACTGTAATTATGAATATTTGTTCTATGACCGATAATTACGCAATAAAATTAAAGCGTATATTTTTTCCCAAACAATTTCCTCGTTTTCTTGATAGCTATGAGAGATATTGGAAATATCATTGCAGCATCTGATAGACCTAATTAAACTCTTCAACTGTAATTATGAATATTTGTTTTATGACTGATAATTACGCAGAAAAATTAAACCGTATATTTTTTCCAAAACAATTTAATCTTTTTCTCGAAAGCTATTAGAGATATTGGAAATATCATTGCAGCATTTGATGGGCCTAATTAAACTCTACAACGGTAATTATGAATAGTTGTTCTATGACCGATAATTACGCAATAAAATTAAACCGTATATTTTTTCCAAAATAATTTCCTCCTTTTCTCGAAAGCTATTAGAGATATTGGAAATATCATTGCAGCATCTGATAGATCTAATTAAACTCTACAACTGTAATTATGAATATTTGTTCTATGACCGATAATTACGCAATAAAATTAAAGCGTATATTTTTTCCTAAACAATTTCCTCGTTTTTTCCATAGCTATTAGAGATATTGGAAATATCATTGCAGCATCTGATAGACCTAATTAAACTCTACAACTGTAATTATGAATATTTGTTCTATGACTGATAATTACGCAGTAAAATTAAACCGTATATTTTTTCCCAAACAATTTCCTCGTTTTCTCGATAGCTATTAGAGATATTGGAAATATCATTGCAGCATCTGATAGACCTGATTAAACTATACATCTGTAATTATAGACCTAATTAAACTCTACATCTGTAATTATGAATATTTGTTCTATGACCGATAATTACGCAATAAAATTAAACCGTATATTTTTTCAAAAATAATTTCCTCCTTTTCTCGAAAGCTATTAGAGATATTGGAAATATCATTGCAGCATCTGATGGACCTAATTAAACTCTACAACTGTAATTATGAATATTTGTTCCATGACCGATAATTACGCAATAAAATTAAACCGTATATTTTTTCCAAAACAATTTCCTCGTTTTCTCGATAGCTATTAGAGATATTGGAAATATCATTGCAGCATCTGGTAGACCTAATTAAACTCTACAACTGTAATTATGAATATTTGTTCTATGACCGATAATTACGCAATAAAATTAAAGCGTATATTTTTTCCCAAACAATTTCCTCGTTTTCTCGATAGCTATTAGAGATATTGGAAATATCATTGCAGCATCTGATAGACCTAATTAAACTCTTCAACTGTAATTATGAATATTTGTTTTATGACTGATAATTACGCAGAAAAATTAAACCGTATATTTTTTCCAAAACAATTTAATCTTTTTCTCGAAAGCTATTAGAGATATTGGAAATATCATTGCAGCATTTGATGGGCCTAATTAAACTCTACAACGGTAATTATGAATAGTTGTTCTATGACCGATAATTACGCAATAAAATTAAACCGTATATTTTTTCCAAAATAATTTCCTCCTTTTCTCGAAAGCTATTAGAGATATTGGAAATATCATTGCAGCATCTGATAGATCTAATTAAACTCTACAACTGTAATTATGAATATTTGTTCTATGACCGATAATTACGCAATAAAATTAAAGCGTATATTTTTTCCTAAACAATTTCCTCGTTTTTTCCATAGCTATTAGAGATATTGGAAATATCATTGCAGCATCTGATAGACCTAATTAAACTCTACATCTGTAATTATGAATATTTGTTCTATGACTGATAATTACGCAGTAAAATTAAACCGTATATTTTTTCCCAAACAATTTCCTCGTTTTCTCGATAGCTATTAGAGATATTGGAAATATCATTGCAGCATCTGATAGACCTGATTAAACTATACATCTGTAATTATAGACCTAATTAAACTCTACATCTGTAATTATGAATATTTGTTCTATGACCGATAATTACGCACTAAAATTAAACCGTATATTTTTTCAAAAATAATTTCCTCCTTTTCTCGAAAGCTATTAGAGATATTGGAAATATCATTGCAGCATCTGATGGACCTAATTAAACTCTACAACTGTAATTATGAATATTTGTTCCATGACCGATAATTACGCAATAAAATTAAACCGTATATTTTTTCCAAAACAATTTCCTCGTTTTCTCGATAGCTATTAGAGATATTGGAAATATCATTGCAGCATCTGGTAGACCTAATTAAACTCTACAACTGTAATTATGAATATTTGTTCTATGACCGATAATTACGCAATAAAATTAAAGCGTATATTTTTTCCCAAACAATTTCCTCGTTTTCTCGATAGCTATTAGAGATATTGGAAATATCATTGCAGCATCTGATAGACCTAATTAAACTCTTCAACTGTAATTATGAATATTTGTTTTATGACTGATAATTACGCAGAAAAATTAAACCGTATATTTTTTCCAAAACAATTTAATCTTTTTCTCGAAAGCTATTAGAGATATTGGAAATATCATTGCAGCATTTGATGGGCCTAATTAAACTCTACAACGGTAATTATGAATAGTTGTTCTATGACCGATAATTACGCAATAAAATTAAACCGTATATTTTTTCCAAAATAATTTCCTCCTTTTCTCGAAAGCTATTAGAGATATTGGAAATATCATTGCAGCATCTGATAGATCTAATTAAACTCTACAACTGTAATTATGAATATTTGTTCTATGACCGATAATTACGCAATAAAATTAAAGCGTATATTTTTTCCTAAACAATTTCCTCGTTTTTTCCATAGCTATTAGAGATATTGGAAATATCATTGCAGCATCTGATAGACCTAATTAAACTCTACAACTGTAATTATGAATATTTGTTCTATGACTGATAATTACGCAGTAAAATTAAACCGTATATTTTTTCCCAAACAATTTCCTCGTTTTCTCGATAGCTATTAGAGATATTGGAAATATCATTGCAGCATCTGATAGACCTGATTAAACTATACATCTGTAATTATAGACCTAATTAAACTCTACATCTGTAATTATGAATATTTGTTCTATGACCGATAATTACGCAATAAAATTAAACCGTATATTTTTTCAAAAATAATTTCCTCCTTTTCTCGAAAGCTATTAGAGATATTGGAAATATCATTGCAGCATCTGATGGACCTAATTAAACTCTACAACTGTAATTATGAATATTTGTTCCATGACCGATAATTACGCAATAAAATTAAACCGTATATTTTTTCCAAAACAATTTCCTCGTTTTCTCGATAGCTATTAGAGATATTGGAAATATCATTGCAGCATCTGGTAGACCTAATTAAACTCTACAACTGTAATTATGAATATTTGTTCTATGACCGATAATTACGCAATAAAATTAAAGCGTATATTTTTTCCCAAACAATTTCCTCGTTTTCTCGATAGCTATTAGAGATATTGGAAATATCATTGCAGCATCTGATAGACCTAATTAAACTCTTCAACTGTAATTATGAATATTTGTTTTATGACTGATAATTACGCAGAAAAATTAAACCGTATATTTTTTCCAAAACAATTTAATCTTTTTCTCGAAAGCTATTAGAGATATTGGAAATATCATTGCAGCATTTGATGGGCCTAATTAAACTCTACAACGGTAATTATGAATAGTTGTTCTATGACCGATAATTACGCAATAAAATTAAACCGTATATTTTTTCCAAAATAATTTCCTCCTTTTCTCGAAAGCTATTAGAGATATTGGAAATATCATTGCAGCATCTGGTAGATCTAATTAAACTCTACAACTGTAATTATGAATATTTGTTCTATGACCGATAATTACGCAATAAAATTAAAGCGTATATTTTTTCCTAAACAATTTCCTCGTTTTTTCCATAGCTATTAGAGATATTGGAAATATCATTGCAGCATCTGATAGACCTAATTAAACTCTACAACTGTAATTATGAATATTTGTTCTATGACTGATAATTACGCAGTAAAATTAAACCGTATATTTTTTCCCAAACAATTTCCTCGTTTTCTCGATAGCTATTAGAGATATTGGAAATATCATTGCAGCATCTGATAGACCTGATTAAACTATACATCTGTAATTATAGACCTAATTAAACTCTACATCTGTAATTATGAATATTTGTTCTATGACCGATAATTACGCAATAAAATTAAACCGTATATTTTTTCAAAAATAATTTCCTCCTTTTCTCGAAAGCTATTAGAGATATTGGAAATATCATTGCAGCATCTGATGGACCTAATTAAACTCTACAACTGTAATTATGAATATTTGTTCCATGACCGATAATTACGCAATAAAATTAAACCGTATATTTTTTCCAAAACAATTTCCTCGTTTTCTCGATAGCTATTAGAGATATTGGAAATATCATTGCAGCATCTGGTAGACCTAATTAAACTCTACAACTGTAATTATGAATATTTGTTCTATGACCGATAATTACGCAATAAAATTAAAGCGTATATTTTTTCCCAAACAATTTCCTCGTTTTCTCGATAGCTATTAGAGATATTGGAAATATCATTGCAGCATCTGATAGACCTAATTAAACTCTTCAACTGTAATTATGAATATTTGTTTTATGACTGATAATTACGCAGAAAAATTAAACCGTATATTTTTTCCAAAACAATTTAATCTTTTTCTCGAAAGCTATTAGAGATATTGGAAATATCATTGCAGCATTTGATGGGCCTAATTAAACTCTACAACGGTAATTATGAATAGTTGTTCTATGACCGATAATTACGCAATAAAATTAAACCGTATATTTTTTCCAAAATAATTTCCTCCTTTTCTCGAAAGCTATTAGAGATATTGGAAATATCATTGCAGCATCTGATAGATCTAATTAAACTCTACAACTGTAATTATGAATATTTGTTCTATGACCGATAATTACGCAATAAAATTAAAGCGTATATTTTTTCCTAAACAATTTCCTCGTTTTTTCCATAGCTATTAGAGATATTGGAAATATCATTGCAGCATCTGATAGACCTAATTAAACTCTACAACTGTAATTATGAATATTTGTTCTATGACTGATAATTACGCAGTAAAATTAAACCGTATATTTTTTCCCAAACAATTTCCTCGTTTTCTCGATAGCTATTAGAGATATTGGAAATATCATTGCAGCATCTGATAGACCTGATTAAACTATACATCTGTAATTATAGACCTAATTAAACTCTACATCTGTAATTATGAATATTTGTTCTATGACCGATAATTACGCAATAAAATTAAACCGTATATTTTTTCCAAAATAATTTCCTCCTTTTCTCGAAAGCTATTAGAGATATTGGAAATATCATTGCAGCATCTGATAGACCTAATTAAACTCTACAACTGTAATTATGAATATTTGTTCCATGACCGATAATTACGCAATAAAATTAAACCGTATATTTTTTCCAAAACAATTTCCTCGTTTTCTCGATAGCTATTAGAGATATTGGAAATATCATTGCAGCATCTGATAGACCTAATTAAACTCTACAACTGTAATTATGAATATTTGTTCTATGACCGATAATTACGCAATAAAATTAAAGCGTATATTTTTTCCCAAACAATTTCCTCGTTTTCTCGATAGCTATTAGAGATATTGGAAATATCATTGCAGCATCTGATAGACCTAATTAAACTCTTCAACTGTAATTATGAATATTTGTTTTATGACTGATAATTACGCAGAAAAATTAAACCGTATATTTTTTCCAAAACAATTTAATCTTTTTCTCGAAAGCTATTAGAGATATTGGAAATATCATTGCAGCATTTGATGGGCCTAATTAAACTCTACAACGGTAATTATGAATAGTTGTTCTATGACCGATAATTACGCAATAAAATTAAACCGTATATTTTTTCCAAAATAATTTCCTCCTTTTCTCGAAAGCTATTAGAGATATTGGAAATATCATTGCAGCATCTGATAGATCTAATTAAACTCTACAACTGTAATTATGAATATTTGTTCTATGACCGATAATTACGCAATAAAATTAAAGCGTATATTTTTTCCTAAACAATTTCCTCGTTTTTTCCATAGCTATTAGAGATATTGGAAATATCATTGCAGCATCTGATAGACCTAATTAAACTCTACAACTGTAATTATGAATATTTGTTCTATGACTGATAATTACGCAGTAAAATTAAACCGTATATTTTTTCCCAAACAATTTCCTCGTTTTCTCGATAGCTATTAGAGATATTGGAAATATCATTGCAGCATCTGATAGACCTGATTAAACTATACATCTGTAATTATAGACCTAATTAAACTCTACATCTGTAATTATGAATATTTGTTCTATGACCGATAATTACGCAATAAAATTAAACCGTATATTTTTTCAAAAATAATTTCCTCCTTTTCTCGAAAGCTATTAGAGATATTGGAAATATCATTGCAGCATCTGATGGACCTAATTAAACTCTACAACTGTAATTATGAATATTTGTTCCATGACCGATAATTACGCAATAAAATTAAACCGTATATTTTTTCCAAAACAATTTCCTCGTTTTCTCGATAGCTATTAGAGATATTGGAAATATCATTGCAGCATCTGGTAGACCTAATTAAACTCTACAACTGTAATTATGAATATTTGTTCTATGACCGATAATTACGCAATAAAATTAAAGCGTATATTTTTTCCCAAACAATTTCCTCGTTTTCTCGATAGCTATTAGAGATATTGGAAATATCATTGCAGCATCTGATAGACCTAATTAAACTCTTCAACTGTAATTATGAATATTTGTTTTATGACTGATAATTACGCAGAAAAATTAAACCGTATATTTTTTCCAAAACAATTTAATCTTTTTCTCGAAAGCTATTAGAGATATTGGAAATATCATTGCAGCATTTGATGGGCCTAATTAAACTCTACAACGGTAATTATGAATAGTTGTTCTATGACCGATAATTACGCAATAAAATTAAACCGTATATTTTTTCCAAAATAATTTCCTCCTTTTCTCGAAAGCTATTAGAGATATTGGAAATATCATTGCAGCATCTGATAGATCTAATTAAACTCTACAACTGTAATTATGAATATTTGTTCTATGACCGATAATTACGCAATAAAATTAAAGCGTATATTTTTTCCTAAACAATTTCCTCGTTTTTTCCATAGCTATTAGAGATATTGGAAATATCATTGCAGCATCTGATAGACCTAATTAAACTCTACAACTGTAATTATGAATATTTGTTCTATGACTGATAATTACGCAGTAAAATTAAACCGTATATTTTTTCCCAAACAATTTCCTCGTTTTCTCGATAGCTATTAGAGATATTGGAAATATCATTGCAGCATCTGATAGACCTGATTAAACTATACATCTGTAATTATAGACCTAATTAAACTCTACATCTGTAATTATGAATATTTGTTCTATGACCGATAATTACGCAATAAAATTAAACCGTATATTTTTTCAAAAATAATTTCCTCCTTTTCTCGAAAGCTATTAGAGATATTGGAAATATCATTGCAGCATCTGATGGACCTAATTAAACTCTACAACTGTAATTATGAATATTTGTTCCATGACCGATAATTACGCAATAAAATTAAACCGTATATTTTTTCCAAAACAATTTCCTCGTTTTCTCGATAGCTATTAGAGATATTGGAAATATCATTGCAGCATCTGGTAGACCTAATTAAACTCTACAACTGTAATTATGAATATTTGTTCTATGACCGATAATTACGCAATAAAATTAAAGCGTATATTTTTTCCCAAACAATTTCCTCGTTTTCTCGATAGCTATTAGAGATATTGGAAATATCATTGCAGCATCTGATAGACCTAATTAAACTCTTCAACTGTAATTATGAATATTTGTTTTATGACTGATAATTACGCAGAAAAATTAAACCGTATATTTTTTCCAAAACAATTTAATCTTTTTCTCGAAAGCTATTAGAGATATTGGAAATATCATTGCAGCATTTGATGGGCCTAATTAAACTCTACAACGGTAATTATGAATAGTTGTTCTATGACCGATAATTACGCAATAAAATTAAACCGTATATTTTTTCCAAAATAATTTCCTCCTTTTCTCGAAAGCTATTAGAGATATTGGAAATATCATTGCAGCATCTGATAGATCTAATTAAACTCTACAACTGTAATTATGAATATTTGTTCTATGACCGATAATTACGCAATAAAATTAAAGCGTATATTTTTTCCTAAACAATTTCCTCGTTTTTTCCATAGCTATTAGAGATATTGGAAATATCATTGCAGCATCTGATAGACCTAATTAAACTCTACAACTGTAATTATGAATATTTGTTCTATGACTGATAATTACGCAGTAAAATTAAACCGTATATTTTTTCCAAAACAATTTCCTCGTTTTCTCGATAGCTATTAGAGATATTGGAAATATCATTGCAGCATCTGATAGACCTGATTAAACTATACATCTGTAATTATAGACCTAATTAAACTCTACATCTGTAATTATGAATATTTGTTCTATGACCGATAATTACGCAATAAAATTAAACCGTATATTTTTTCAAAAATAATTTCCTCCTTTTCTCGAAAGCTATTAGAGATATTGGAAATATCATTGCAGCATCTGATGGACCTAATTAAACTCTACAACTGTAATTATGAATATTTGTTCCATGACCGATAATTACGCAATAAAATTAAACCGTATATTTTTTCCAAAACAATTTCCTCGTTTTCTCGATAGCTATTAGAGATATTGGAAATATCATTGCAGCATCTGGTAGACCTAATTAAACTCTACAACTGTAATTATGAATATTTGTTCTATGACCGATAATTACGCAATAAAATTAAAGCGTATATTTTTTCCCAAACAATTTCCTCGTTTTCTCGATAGCTATGAGAGATATTGGAAATATCATTGCAGCATCTGATAGACCTAATTAAACTCTTCAACTGTAATTATGAATATTTGTTTTATGACTGATAATTACGCAGAAAAATTAAACCGTATATTTTTTCCAAAACAATTTAATCTTTTTCTCGAAAGCTATTAGAGATATTGGAAATATCATTGCAGCATTTGATGGGCCTAATTAAACTCTACAACGGTAATTATGAATAGTTGTTCTATGACCGATAATTACGCAATAAAATTAAACCGTATATTTTTTCCAAAATAATTTCCTCCTTTTCTCGAAAGCTATTAGAGATATTGGAAATATCATTGCAGCATCTGATAGATCTAATTAAACTCTACAACTGTAATTATGAATATTTGTTCTATGACCGATAATTACGCAATAAAATTAAAGCGTATATTTTTTCCTAAACAATTTCCTCGTTTTTTCCATAGCTATTAGAGATATTGGAAATATCATTGCAGCATCTGATAGACCTAATTAAACTCTACAACTGTAATTATGAATATTTGTTCTATGACTGATAATTACGCAGTAAAATTAAACCGCATATTTTTTCCCAAACAATTTCCTCGTTTTCTCGATAGCTATTAGAGATATTGGAAATATCATTGCAGCATCTGATAGACCTGATTAAACTATACATCTGTAATTATAGACCTAATTAAACTCTACATCTGTAATTATGAATATTTGTTCTATGACCGATAATTACGCAATAAAATTAAACCGTATATTTTTTCAAAAATAATTTCCTCCTTTTCTCGAAAGCTATTAGAGATATTGGAAATATCATTGCAGCATCTGATGGACCTAATTAAACTCTACAACTGTAATTATGAATATTTGTTCCATGACCGATAATTACGCAATAAAATTAAACCGTATATTTTTTCCAAAACAATTTCCTCGTTTTCTCGATAGCTATTAGAGATATTGGAAATATCATTGCAGCATCTGGTAGACCTAATTAAACTCTACAACTGTAATTATGAATATTTGTTCTATGACCGATAATTACGCAATAAAATTAAAGCGTATATTTTTTCCCAAACAATTTCCTCGTTTTCTCGATAGCTATTAGAGATATTGGAAATATCATTGCAGCATCTGATAGACCTAATTAAACTCTTCAACTGTAATTATGAATATTTGTTTTATGACTGATAATTACGCAGAAAAATTAAACCGTATATTTTTTCCAAAACAATTTAATCTTTTTCTCGAAAGCTATTAGAGATATTGGAAATATCATTGCAGCATTTGATGGGCCTAATTAAACTCTACAACGGTAATTATGAATAGTTGTTCTATGACCGATAATTACGCAATAAAATTAAACCGTATATTTTTTCCAAAATAATTTCCTCCTTTTCTCGAAAGCTATTAGAGATATTGGAAATATCATTGCAGCATCTGATAGATCTAATTAAACTCTACAACTGTAATTATGAATATTTGTTCTATGACCGATAATTACGCAATAAAATTAAAGCGTATATTTTTTCCTAAACAATTTCCTCGTTTTTTCCATAGCTATTAGAGATATTGGAAATATCATTGCAGCATCTGATAGACCTAATTAAACTCTACAACTGTAATTATGAATATTTGTTCTATGACTGATAATTACGCAGTAAAATTAAACCGTATATTTTTTCCCAAACAATTTCCTCGTTTTCTCGATAGCTATTAGAGATATTGGAAATATCATTGCAGCATCTGATAGACCTGATTAAACTATACATCTGTAATTATAGACCTAATTAAACTCTACATCTGTAATTATGAATATTTGTTCTATGACCGATAATTACGCACTAAAATTAAACCGTATATTTTTTCAAAAATAATTTCCTCCTTTTCTCGAAAGCTATTAGAGATATTGGAAATATCATTGCAGCATCTGATGGACCTAATTAAACTCTACAACTGTAATTATGAATATTTGTTCCATGACCGATAATTACGCAATAAAATTAAACCGTATATTTTTTCCAAAACAATTTCCTCGTTTTCTCGATAGCTATTAGAGATATTGGAAATATCATTGCAGCATCTGGTAGACCTAATTAAACTCTACAACTGTAATTATGAATATTTGTTCTATGACCGATAATTACGCAATAAAATTAAAGCGTATATTTTTTCCCAAACAATTTCCTCGTTTTCTCGATAGCTATTAGAGATATTGGAAATATCATTGCAGCATCTGATAGACCTAATTAAACTCTTCAACTGTAATTATGAATATTTGTTTTATGACTGATAATTACGCAGAAAAATTAAACCGTATATTTTTTCCAAAACAATTTAATCTTTTTCTCGAAAGCTATTAGAGATATTGGAAATATCATTGCAGCATTTGATGGGCCTAATTAAACTCTACAACGGTAATTATGAATAGTTGTTCTATGACCGATAATTACGCAATAAAATTAAACCGTATATTTTTTCCAAAATAATTTCCTCCTTTTCTCGAAAGCTATTAGAGATATTGGAAATATCATTGCAGCATCTGATAGATCTAATTAAACTCTACAACTGTAATTATGAATATTTGTTCTATGACCGATAATTACGCAATAAAATTAAAGCGTATATTTTTTCCTAAACAATTTCCTCGTTTTTTCCATAGCTATTAGAGATATTGGAAATATCATTGCAGCATCTGATAGACCTAATTAAACTCTACAACTGTAATTATGAATATTTGTTCTATGACTGATAATTACGCAGTAAAATTAAACCGTATATTTTTTCCCAAACAATTTCCTCGTTTTCTCGATAGCTATTAGAGATATTGGAAATATCATTGCAGCATCTGATAGACCTGATTAAACTATACATCTGTAATTATAGACCTAATTAAACTCTACATCTGTAATTATGAATATTTGTTCTATGACCGATAATTACGCAATAAAATTAAACCGTATATTTTTTCAAAAATAATTTCCTCCTTTTCTCGAAAGCTATTAGAGATATTGGAAATATCATTGCAGCATCTGATGGACCTAATTAAACTCTACAACTGTAATTATGAATATTTGTTCCATGACCGATAATTACGCAATAAAATTAAACCGTATATTTTTTCCAAAACAATTTCCTCGTTTTCTCGATAGCTATTAGAGATATTGGAAATATCATTGCAGCATCTGGTAGACCTAATTAAACTCTACAACTGTAATTATGAATATTTGTTCTATGACCGATAATTACGCAATAAAATTAAAGCGTATATTTTTTCCCAAACAATTTCCTCGTTTTCTCGATAGCTATTAGAGATATTGGAAATATCATTGCAGCATCTGATAGACCTAATTAAACTCTTCAACTGTAATTATGAATATTTGTTTTATGACTGATAATTACGCAGAAAAATTAAACCGTATATTTTTTCCAAAACAATTTAATCTTTTTCTCGAAAGCTATTAGAGATATTGGAAATATCATTGCAGCATTTGATGGGCCTAATTAAACTCTACAACGGTAATTATGAATAGTTGTTCTATGACCGATAATTACGCAATAAAATTAAACCGTATATTTTTTCCAAAATAATTTCCTCCTTTTCTCGAAAGCTATTAGAGATATTGGAAATATCATTGCAGCATCTGATAGATCTAATTAAACTCTACAACTGTAATTATGAATATTTGTTCTATGACCGATAATTACGCAATAAAATTAAAGCGTATATTTTTTCCTAAACAATTTCCTCGTTTTTTCCATAGCTATTAGAGATATTGGAAATATCATTGCAGCATCTGATAGACCTAATTAAACTCTACAACTGTAATTATGAATATTTGTTCTATGACTGATAATTACGCAGTAAAATTAAACCGTATATTTTTTCCCAAACAATTTCCTCGTTTTCTCGATAGCTATTAGAGATATTGGAAATATCATTGCAGCATCTGATAGACCTGATTAAACTATACATCTGTAATTATAGACCTAATTAAACTCTACATCTGTAATTATGAATATTTGTTCTATGACCGATAATTACGCAATAAAATTAAACCGTATATTTTTTCAAAAATAATTTCCTCCTTTTCTCGAAAGCTATTAGAGATATTGGAAATATCATTGCAGCATCTGATGGACCTAATTAAACTCTACAACTGTAATTATGAATATTTGTTCCATGACCGATAATTACGCAATAAAATTAAACCGTATATTTTTTCCAAAACAATTTCCTCGTTTTCTCGATAGCTATTAGAGATATTGGAAATATCATTGCAGCATCTGGTAGACCTAATTAAACTCTACAACTGTAATTATGAATATTTGTTCTATGACCGATAATTACGCAATAAAATTAAAGCGTATATTTTTTCCCAAACAATTTCCTCGTTTTCTCGATAGCTATTAGAGATATTGGAAATATCATTGCAGCATCTGATAGACCTAATTAAACTCTTCAACTGTAATTATGAATATTTGTTTTATGACTGATAATTACGCAGAAAAATTAAACCGTATATTTTTTCCAAAACAATTTAATCTTTTTCTCGAAAGCTATTAGAGATATTGGAAATATCATTGCAGCATTTGATGGGCCTAATTAAACTCTACAACGGTAATTATGAATAGTTGTTCTATGACCGATAATTACGCAATAAAATTAAACCGTATATTTTTTCCAAAATAATTTCCTCCTTTTCTCGAAAGCTATTAGAGATATTGGAAATATCATTGCAGCATCTGATAGATCTAATTAAACTCTACAACTGTAATTATGAATATTTGTTCTATGACCGATAATTACGCAATAAAATTAAAGCGTATATTTTTTCCTAAACAATTTCCTCGTTTTTTCCATAGCTATTAGAGATATTGGAAATATCATTGCAGCATCTGATAGACCTAATTAAACTCTACAACTGTAATTATGAATATTTGTTCTATGACTGATAATTACGCAGTAAAATTAAACCGTATATTTTTTCCCAAACAATTTCCTCGTTTTCTCGATAGCTATTAGAGATATTGGAAATATCATTGCAGCATCTGATAGACCTGATTAAACTATACATCTGTAATTATAGACCTAATTAAACTCTACATCTGTAATTATGAATATTTGTTCTATGACCGATAATTACGCAATAAAATTAAACCGTATATTTTTTCAAAAATAATTTCCTCCTTTTCTCGAAAGCTATTAGAGATATTGGAAATATCATTGCAGCATCTGATGGACCTAATTAAACTCTACAACTGTAATTATGAATATTTGTTCCATGACCGATAATTACGCAATAAAATTAAACCGTATATTTTTTCCAAAACAATTTCCTCGTTTTCTCGATAGCTATTAGAGATATTGGAAATATCATTGCAGCATCTGATAGACCTAATTAAACTCTACAACTGTAATTATGAATATTTGTTCTATGACTGATAATTACGCAGTAAAATTAAACCGTATATTTTTTCCCAAACAATTTCCTCGTTTTCTCGATAGCTATTAGAGATATTGGAAATATCATGGCAGCATCTGATAGACCTGATTAAACTATACATCTGTAATTATAGACCTAATTAAACTCTACATCTGTAATTATGAATATTTGTTCTATGACCGATAATTACGCAATAAAATTAAACCGTATATTTTTTCCAAAATAATTTCCTCCTTTTCTCGAAAGCTATTAGAGATATTGGAAATATCATTGCAGCATCTGATAGACCTAATTAAACTCTACAACTGTAATTATGAATATTTGTTCCATGACCGATAATTACGCAATAAAATTAAACCGTATATTTTTTCAAAAACAATTTCCTCGTTTTCTCGATAGCTATTAGAGATATTGGAAATATCATTGCAGCATCTGATAGACCTAATTAAACTCTACAACTGTAATTATGAATATTTGTTCTATGACCGATAATTACGCAATAAAATTAAAGCGTATATTTTTTCCCAAACAATTTCCTCGTTTTCTCGATAGCTATTAGAGATATTGGAAATATCATTGCAGCATCTGATAGACCTAATTAAACTCTTCAACTGTAATTATGAATATTTGTTTTATGACTGATAATTAAGCAGAAAAATTAAACCGTATATTTTTTCCAAAACAATTTAATCTTTTTCTCGAAAGCTATTAGAGATATTGGAAATATCATTGCAGCATTTGATGGGCCTAATTAAACTCTACAACGGTAATTATGAATAGTTGTTCTATGACCGATAATTACGCAATAAAATTAAACCGTATATTTTTTCCAAAATAATTTCCTCCTTTTCTTGAAAGCTATTAGAGATATTGGAAATATCATTGCAGCATCTGATAGATCTAATTAAACTCTACAACTGTAATTATGAATATTTGTTCTATGACCGATAATTACGCAATAAAATTAAAGCGTATATTTTTTCCTAAACAATTTCCTCGTTTTTTCCATAGCTATTAGAGATATTGGAAATATCATTGCAGCATCTGATAGACCTAATTAAACTCTACAACTGTAATTATGAATATTTGTTCTATGACTGATAATTACGCAGTAAAATTAAACCGTATATTTTTTCCCAAACAATTTCCTCGTTTTCTCGATAGCTATTAGAGATATTGGAAATATCATTGCAGCATCTGATAGACCTGATTAAACTATACATCTGTAATTATAGACCTAATTAAACTCTACATCTGTAATTATGAATATTTGTTCTATGACCGATAATTACGCAATAAAATTAAACCGTATATTTTTTCCAAAATAATTTCCTCCTTTTCTCGAAAGCTATTAGAGATATTGGAAATATCATTGCAGCATCTGATAGACCTAATTAAACTCTACAACTGTAATTATGAATATTTGTTCCATGACCGATAATTACGCAATAAAATTAAACCGTATATTTTTTCCAAAACAATTTCCTCGTTTTCTCGATAGCTATTAGAGATATTGGAAATATCATTGCAGCATCTGATAGACCTAATTAAACTCTACAACTGTAATTATGAATATTTGTTCTATGACCGATAATTACGCAATAAAATTAAAGCGTATATTTTTTCCCAAACAATTTCCTCGTTTTCTCGATAGCTATTAGAGATATTGGAAATATCATTGCAGCATCTGATAGACCTAATTAAACTCTTCAACTGTAATTATGAATATTTGTTTTATGACTGATAATTACGCAGAAAAATTAAACCGTATATTTTTTCCAAAACAATTTAATCTTTTTCTCGAAAGCTATTAGAGATATTGGAAATATCATTGCAGCATTTGATGGGCCTAATTAAACTCTACAACGGTAATTATGAATAGTTGTTCTATGACCGATAATTACGCAATAAAATTAAACCGTATATTTTTTCCAAAATAATTTCCTCCTTTTCTCGAAAGCTATTAGAGATATTGGAAATATCATTGCAGCATCTGATAGATCTAATTAAACTCTACAACTGTAATTATGAATATTTGTTCTATGACCGATAATTACGCAATAAAATTAAAGCGTATATTTTTTCCTAAACAATTTCCTCGTTTTTTCCATAGCTATTAGAGATATTGGAAATATCATTGCAGCATCTGATAGACCTAATTAAACTCTACAACTGTAATTATGAATATTTGTTCTATGACTGATAATTACGCAGTAAAATTAAACCGTATATTTTTTCCCAAACAATTTCCTCGTTTTCTCGATAGCTATTAGAGATATTGGAAATATCATTGCAGCATCTGATAGACCTGATTAAACTATACATCTGTAATTATAGACCTAATTAAACTCTACATCTGTAATTATGAATATTTGTTCTATGACCGATAATTACGCAATAAAATTAAACCGTATATTTTTTCAAAAATAATTTCCTCCTTTTCTCGAAAGCTATTAGAGATATTGGAAATATCATTGCAGCATCTGATGGACCTAATTAAACTCTACAACTGTAATTATGAATATTTGTTCCATGACCGATAATTACGCAATAAAATTAAACCGTATATTTTTTCCAAAACAATTTCCTCGTTTTCTCGATAGCTATTAGAGATATTGGAAATATCATTGCAGCATCTGGTAGACCTAATTAAACTCTACAACTGTAATTATGAATATTTGTTCTATGACCGATAATTACGCAATAAAATTAAAGCGTATATTTTTTCCCAAACAATTTCCTCGTTTTCTCGATAGCTATTAGAGATATTGGAAATATCATTGCAGCATCTGATAGACCTAATTAAACTTTTCAACTGTAATTATGAATATTTGTTTTATGACTGATAATTACGCAGAAAAATTAAACCGTATATTTTTTCCAAAACAATTTAATCTTTTTCTCGAAAGCTATTAGAGATATTGGAAATATCATTGCAGCATTTGATGGGCCTAATTAAACTCTACAACGGTAATTATGAATAGTTGTTCTATGACCGATAATTACGCAATAAAATTAAACCGTATATTTTTTCCAAAATAATTTCCTCCTTTTCTCGAAAGCTATTAGAGATATTGGAAATATCATTGCAGCATCTGGTAGATCTAATTAAACTCTACAACTGTAATTATGAATATTTGTTCTATGACCGATAATTACGCAATAAAATTAAAGCGTATATTTTTTCCTAAACAATTTCCTCGTTTTTTCCATAGCTATTAGAGATATTGGAAATATCATTGCAGCATCTGATAGACCTAATTAAACTCTACAACTGTAATTATGAATATTTGTTCTATGACTGATAATTACGCAGTAAAATTAAACCGTATATTTTTTCCCAAACAATTTCCTCGTTTTCTCGATAGCTATTAGAGATATTGGAAATATCATTGCAGCATCTGATAGACCTGATTAAACTATACATCTGTAATTATAGACCTAATTAAACTCTACATCTGTAATTATGAATATTTGTTCTATGACCGATAATTACGCAATAAAATTAAACCGTATATTTTTTCAAAAATAATTTCCTCCTTTTCTCGAAAGCTATTAGAGATATTGGAAATATCATTGCAGCATCTGATGGACCTAATTAAACTCTACAACTGTAATTATGAATATTTGTTCCATGACCGATAATTACGCAATAAAATTAAACCGTATATTTTTTCCAAAACAATTTCCTCGTTTTCTCGATAGCTATTAGAGATATTGGAAATATCATTGCAGCATCTGGTAGACCTAATTAAACTCTACAACTGTAATTATGAATATTTGTTCTATGACCGATAATTACGCAATAAAATTAAAGCGTATATTTTTTCCCAAACAATTTCCTCGTTTTCTTGATAGCTATGAGAGATATTGGAAATATCATTGCAGCATCTGATAGACCTAATTAAACTCTTCAACTGTAATTATGAATATTTGTTTTATGACTGATAATTACGCAGAAAAATTAAACCGTATATTTTTTCCAAAACAATTTAATCTTTTTCTCGAAAGCTATTAGAGATATTGGAAATATCATTGCAGCATTTGATGGGCCTAATTAAACTCTACAACGGTAATTATGAATAGTTGTTCTATGACCGATAATTACGCAATAAAATTAAACCGTATATTTTTTCCAAAATAATTTCCTCCTTTTCTCGAAAGCTATTAGAGATATTGGAAATATCATTGCAGCATCTGATAGATCTAATTAAACTCTACAACTGTAATTATGAATATTTGTTCTATGACCGATAATTACGCAATAAAATTAAAGCGTATATTTTTTCCTAAACAATTTCCTCGTTTTTTCCATAGCTATTAGAGATATTGGAAATATCATTGCAGCATCTGATAGACCTAATTAAACTCTACAACTGTAATTATGAATATTTGTTCTATGACTGATAATTACGCAGTAAAATTAAACCGTATATTTTTTCCCAAACAATTTCCTCGTTTTCTCGATAGCTATTAGAGATATTGGAAATATCATTGCAGCATCTGATAGACCTGATTAAACTATACATCTGTAATTATAGACCTAATTAAACTCTACATCTGTAATTATGAATATTTGTTCTATGACCGATAATTACGCAATAAAATTAAACCGTATATTTTTTCAAAAATAATTTCCTCCTTTTCTCGAAAGCTATTAGAGATATTGGAAATATCATTGCAGCATCTGATGGACCTAATTAAACTCTACAACTGTAATTATGAATATTTGTTCCATGACCGATAATTACGCAATAAAATTAAACCGTATATTTTTTCCAAAACAATTTCCTCGTTTTCTCGATAGCTATTAGAGATATTGGAAATATCATTGCAGCATCTGGTAGACCTAATTAAACTCTACAACTGTAATTATGAATATTTGTTCTATGACCGATAATTACGCAATAAAATTAAAGCGTATATTTTTTCCCAAACAATTTCCTCGTTTTCTCGATAGCTATTAGAGATATTGGAAATATCATTGCAGCATCTGATAGACCTAATTAAACTCTTCAACTGTAATTATGAATATTTGTTTTATGACTGATAATTACGCAGAAAAATTAAACCGTATATTTTTTCCAAAACAATTTAATCTTTTTCTCGAAAGCTATTAGAGATATTGGAAATATCATTGCAGCATTTGATGGGCCTAATTAAACTCTACAACGGTAATTATGAATAGTTGTTCTATGACCGATAATTACGCAATAAAATTAAACCGTATATTTTTTCCAAAATAATTTCCTCCTTTTCTCGAAAGCTATTAGAGATATTGGAAATATCATTGCAGCATCTGATAGATCTAATTAAACTCTACAACTGTAATTATGAATATTTGTTCTATGACCGATAATTACGCAATAAAATTAAAGCGTATATTTTTTCCTAAACAATTTCCTCGTTTTTTCCATAGCTATTAGAGATATTGGAAATATCATTGCAGCATCTGATAGACCTAATTAAACTCTACATCTGTAATTATGAATATTTGTTCTATGACTGATAATTACGCAGTAAAATTAAACCGTATATTTTTTCCCAAACAATTTCCTCGTTTTCTCGATAGCTATTAGAGATATTGGAAATATCATTGCAGCATCTGATAGACCTGATTAAACTATACATCTGTAATTATAGACCTAATTAAACTCTACATCTGTAATTATGAATATTTGTTCTATGACCGATAATTACGCACTAAAATTAAACCGTATATTTTTTCAAAAATAATTTCCTCCTTTTCTCGAAAGCTATTAGAGATATTGGAAATATCATTGCAGCATCTGATGGACCTAATTAAACTCTACAACTGTAATTATGAATATTTGTTCCATGACCGATAATTACGCAATAAAATTAAACCGTATATTTTTTCCAAAACAATTTCCTCGTTTTCTCGATAGCTATTAGAGATATTGGAAATATCATTGCAGCATCTGGTAGACCTAATTAAACTCTACAACTGTAATTATGAATATTTGTTCTATGACCGATAATTACGCAATAAAATTAAAGCGTATATTTTTTCCCAAACAATTTCCTCGTTTTCTCGATAGCTATTAGAGATATTGGAAATATCATTGCAGCATCTGATAGACCTAATTAAACTCTTCAACTGTAATTATGAATATTTGTTTTATGACTGATAATTACGCAGAAAAATTAAACCGTATATTTTTTCCAAAACAATTTAATCTTTTTCTCGAAAGCTATTAGAGATATTGGAAATATCATTGCAGCATTTGATGGGCCTAATTAAACTCTACAACGGTAATTATGAATAGTTGTTCTATGACCGATAATTACGCAATAAAATTAAACCGTATATTTTTTCCAAAATAATTTCCTCCTTTTCTCGAAAGCTATTAGAGATATTGGAAATATCATTGCAGCATCTGATAGATCTAATTAAACTCTACAACTGTAATTATGAATATTTGTTCTATGACCGATAATTACGCAATAAAATTAAAGCGTATATTTTTTCCTAAACAATTTCCTCGTTTTTTCCATAGCTATTAGAGATATTGGAAATATCATTGCAGCATCTGATAGACCTAATTAAACTCTACAACTGTAATTATGAATATTTGTTCTATGACTGATAATTACGCAGTAAAATTAAACCGTATATTTTTTCCCAAACAATTTCCTCGTTTTCTCGATAGCTATTAGAGATATTGGAAATATCATTGCAGCATCTGATAGACCTGATTAAACTATACATCTGTAATTATAGACCTAATTAAACTCTACATCTGTAATTATGAATATTTGTTCTATGACCGATAATTACGCAATAAAATTAAACCGTATATTTTTTCAAAAATAATTTCCTCCTTTTCTCGAAAGCTATTAGAGATATTGGAAATATCATTGCAGCATCTGATGGACCTAATTAAACTCTACAACTGTAATTATGAATATTTGTTCCATGACCGATAATTACGCAATAAAATTAAACCGTATATTTTTTCCAAAACAATTTCCTCGTTTTCTCGATAGCTATTAGAGATATTGGAAATATCATTGCAGCATCTGGTAGACCTAATTAAACTCTACAACTGTAATTATGAATATTTGTTCTATGACCGATAATTACGCAATAAAATTAAAGCGTATATTTTTTCCCAAACAATTTCCTCGTTTTCTCGATAGCTATTAGAGATATTGGAAATATCATTGCAGCATCTGATAGACCTAATTAAACTCTTCAACTGTAATTATGAATATTTGTTTTATGACTGATAATTACGCAGAAAAATTAAACCGTATATTTTTTCCAAAACAATTTAATCTTTTTCTCGAAAGCTATTAGAGATATTGGAAATATCATTGCAGCATTTGATGGGCCTAATTAAACTCTACAACGGTAATTATGAATAGTTGTTCTATGACCGATAATTACGCAATAAAATTAAACCGTATATTTTTTCCAAAATAATTTCCTCCTTTTCTCGAAAGCTATTAGAGATATTGGAAATATCATTGCAGCATCTGATAGATCTAATTAAACTCTACAACTGTAATTATGAATATTTGTTCTATGACCGATAATTACGCAATAAAATTAAAGCGTATATTTTTTCCTAAACAATTTCCTCGTTTTTTCCATAGCTATTAGAGATATTGGAAATATCATTGCAGCATCTGATAGACCTAATTAAACTCTACAACTGTAATTATGAATATTTGTTCTATGACTGATAATTACGCAGTAAAATTAAACCGTATATTTTTTCCCAAACAATTTCCTCGTTTTCTCGATAGCTATTAGAGATATTGGAAATATCATTGCAGCATCTGATAGACCTGATTAAACTATACATCTGTAATTATAGACCTAATTAAACTCTACATCTGTAATTATGAATATTTGTTCTATGACCGATAATTACGCAATAAAATTAAACCGTATATTTTTTCAAAAATAATTTCCTCCTTTTCTCGAAAGCTATTAGAGATATTGGAAATATCATTGCAGCATCTGATGGACCTAATTAAACTCTACAACTGTAATTATGAATATTTGTTCCATGACCGATAATTACGCAATAAAATTAAACCGTATATTTTTTCCAAAACAATTTCCTCGTTTTCTCGATAGCTATTAGAGATATTGGAAATATCATTGCAGCATCTGGTAGACCTAATTAAACTCTACAACTGTAATTATGAATATTTGTTCTATGACCGATAATTACGCAATAAAATTAAAGCGTATATTTTTTCCCAAACAATTTCCTCGTTTTCTCGATAGCTATTAGAGATATTGGAAATATCATTGCAGCATCTGATAGACCTAATTAAACTCTTCAACTGTAATTATGAATATTTGTTTTATGACTGATAATTACGCAGAAAAATTAAACCGTATATTTTTTCCAAAACAATTTAATCTTTTTCTCGAAAGCTATTAGAGATATTGGAAATATCATTGCAGCATTTGATGGGCCTAATTAAACTCTACAACGGTAATTATGAATAGTTGTTCTATGACCGATAATTACGCAATAAAATTAAACCGTATATTTTTTCCAAAATAATTTCCTCCTTTTCTCGAAAGCTATTAGAGATATTGGAAATATCATTGCAGCATCTGATAGATCTAATTAAACTCTACAACTGTAATTATGAATATTTGTTCTATGACCGATAATTACGCAATAAAATTAAAGCGTATATTTTTTCCTAAACAATTTCCTCGTTTTTTCCATAGCTATTAGAGATATTGGAAATATCATTGCAGCATCTGATAGACCTAATTAAACTCTACAACTGTAATTATGAATATTTGTTCTATGACTGATAATTACGCAGTAAAATTAAACCGTATATTTTTTCCCAAACAATTTCCTCGTTTTCTCGATAGCTATTAGAGATATTGGAAATATCATTGCAGCATCTGATAGACCTGATTAAACTATACATCTGTAATTATAGACCTAATTAAACTCTACATCTGTAATTATGAATATTTGTTCTATGACCGATAATTACGCACTAAAATTAAACCGTATATTTTTTCAAAAATAATTTCCTCCTTTTCTCGAAAGCTATTAGAGATATTGGAAATATCATTGCAGCATCTGATGGACCTAATTAAACTCTACAACTGTAATTATGAATATTTGTTCCATGACCGATAATTACGCAATAAAATTAAACCGTATATTTTTTCCAAAACAATTTCCTCGTTTTCTCGATAGCTATTAGAGATATTGGAAATATCATTGCAGCATCTGGTAGACCTAATTAAACTCTACAACTGTAATTATGAATATTTGTTCTAT
>JAXIVD010004609.1:20000-34656 GCA_036785275.1 Cancer borealis | reverse complement strand
ATGTAATCAGCTGAGGCAGCCTCTCCAGTCACAGCAATATTTTTTGTACCAATCTGTTTCATAAATTTATATAGCCATCCTGTGCTTGCCGTAAATTTTATTTCCTCGATGGTCTTGCCTTGTTTTGAGGCAATCTTGCTCTGAATATGGTAGGCCTCGTCTTGCACCATAGGTCCAGTCAAGGTAAGTTTACGCCGTCGCATATCTTCCATCCACAACGTTAGAGCACTTTCCATCTCAGTGTAAACAGCAGACTTTAAATGCATTTAAATAGCATTAGGCAGGAAGTAGAGACAGAGGTAGCGTTACGCGGGAAGTGGAATGGCGTGAGAATGTTGTTTACACATTTTTGCGGGTGTTAGCGCTAAATTGAAAAAAACAGTGTTAAACAAACTATCCCTAATATAGGGTCTCGTGTTAAAAAGAAAGTGTTAAATAGATTCATGCTAAATCGACACTCTACTATATATATATATATATATATATATATATATATATATATATATATATATATATATATATATATAAATATATATATAAATATATATATAAATATATATATATAAATATATATATATAAATATATATATATAAATATATATATATAAATATATATATATATATAAATATATATATATATATATAAATATATATATAAATATATATATAAATATATATATATATATATATATATATATATATATATATATATATATATATATATATATATATATATATATACTGTCGACCCTCGATTTAATGGGCTAATGCGGAGGGAGCCCTGTCCGTTAGTGTAAAATGTTCGTTGCTTGGTTAAAGGCCATAATATGACACTCCAGGAAAAAAAAATCTAGGATGAAACAACTTTTGGGCAATAAAATATAAAAACCTTATAAAACCGAACATAACCTAATTATGTTATCTTAGGTTATGGTTAGATTAGTTTATGTTAGGTTTGGTTCGTTTAGGTCTGGTTATATAATGTTTTCATATTTTATTTCCCAAAAGTTGGGCGTTTCACCCTAGATTTTAACGGATTATGTTACCGACGCGACCGCTACCTACCGGACTTTCTTTTACACTAACGGATTATAGTGCGGATCTGGATTGATTGTCCGCTAGCAGACGGAGTCCGTTAAATCCGAAATCCGTTAAATCGGGGTCCGTTAAATTGAGGGTCGACAGTATATATATATATATATATATATATATATATATATATATATATATATATAAATATATAACTATATATATATATATATATATATATATATATAAATATATAACTATATATATATATATATATATATATATATATATATATATATATATATATATATATATATATATATATATAGTAAGAACAGTCATCTCGCGTAATATAGTCTCACGAATTTAGCATCTCGCGTCTATTTCAAATTTTCCGCCTTCTGCCATCTAGCGGTGCCAAACGAACATCTTGCGCATGCGCATAGGTCAGCGCGCCAATTGAATAGTTGGTTTGGGTCAGTTGTGTCATGGCAGGAGCTAGATTAACAACAATATTGCTATTTTGTTGTGCTGTGGAGCATATTTACTTTCGGTGTTCTAGTGAAAATGTTCTAGTGGAAGTACAATACACTGTAATAACAAGGAACATGAGTTCTATGAGTGGTAGTGGTGGAAATCGTGGTGGAAACTGTGGTGAAAAACGTGGTGAACGAGAGAAGCGTGATTATCGCAAGGGGTGAAGCTCAGGAAATATACACTCCAGGAAAAGAAAGAAATGGTTGCACGCAGTGTTGGTGGTGATGCGCAAACGGTGGAGGAGAGAGCTAGTAAACAGTAGCCACCTCTCCCCACCACTGCCAGGCTACTCAAGCCAGTCACAGACTCTCATAACATAAGTAGAATAATATTTGAACCTTATTGATAGTCAGAAAGTGTTCAATCTCGTTTATTATCATACAGATTATGTATAACCTTGTATTTGTGAATTTTCGGCAAAATATTTTGTATTCTTGGAGGGTTTAATGGGAGTTATAAGAAGCTTATGTACCATACCTAAGAGCCAATTATACTATTTACATGTATTTCAATATCGGTCATCTCGCGGTTTTTCATCTCGCGGTCGATAGTCCAGTACCAATTATGCGCGAGATGACCGTTCTTACTGTATATATATATATATATATATATATATATATATATATATATATATATATATATATATATATATATATATATATATATATATATTATATATATATATATATATATATATATATATATATATATATATATATATATATATATATATATATATATTATATATATATATATATATATATATATATATATATATATATATATATATATATATATATATATACATACATACTGTCGACCCTCGATTTAATGGACTAATGCGGAGTGAGCCCTGTCCGTTGGTGTAAAAAGTCCATTGCTTGGTTAAAGGCCATAATATGGCAATCCGGGAAAAAAAAATCTAGGATGAAATACTTAACTTTTGGGCAAAAAATATATAAACCTTATATAACCGAACCTAACTGAACCAAACGCAACATAACCTAATCTAAGCATAACCTAACGTAACTCAACCATAACCTAACATAACATAACATAACATAATTAACCTAACATAACTTGAAAGATGTTTTGCCAGGTAAACAATGGTGAGCACTGCCTGAAACCTTTACAGATGTGTTGAGTGCACTATGTATAGTATGTACGACTTCATATTTATATCGATATTGTCCGAGCAGTAGGTATGCAGATTTGCCCAAATAATTTTTGGCTTACCTTAACCTAAGTTGTATGTACAGTATTTGCAGTTGCTCTCAATGGTCATTCCAAGTCAAAGGGAAGCGTCTGGGTGCAGCCATTAATATTTATGCTCTGCCCACAATCAGCTGATGTACCTAGACTCTGCCTCCCTTCTTCTAGGCATCAGTGTTGAAACCACCATGGCGTCAAATAAGTGTGTGTAGCATCTTCTCCTGAGGTTAATACTTACATGTCAAATAGAATTAAGGTTGCAGAATATCATGCAATATATATTAACTTCTGCAAACTATTAAAAACATTTGTTTGAATTTTTGTATATCCACCGCCTCAGTAGGTAAGATCAGTATCTGGTTACAGCCCCGCAATGTTAGGTTAGGTTTGGTTGGGGTGGGGTTAGGATTAGGTTGGTGTTAGGCTTAAGTTAGGGTTTGGGTTAGGTTAGGTTTCTTGAAATGAAAAAGCATCATACTTTGCCTATAAATAAATAATCCGTGCTTTAAGAATTGATAGGCTAACCCATAGACTACACTATACTTGACTGGACACTCGAAATCGGCCTTTTGCAAACAGGTCCTACGGCAGATTTTTAGAAAAATCAAATCAAATACTTAGAATTAAGATAGGAACCTCAAATAAAAAACAAACACTTCAGAGTGATGTAAAGAATATGCTTATGAGCAACAAAAACAAATTAGTGAACATACGTCATCGGTGGGCGACAATTATTAAATCCTAAGAAACCAAGAAAAACAAAATTTGCAATAATTTCCAGGGATATTGGAATTTCAATCTGAAAACACTTACATGCATAGCCCATCTAGTCTATATTAATATGCAATATCATAGAATACATCATACGTGACTGTGCACTCGAAATCGGGTCTTTCGCAAATGGCTCCTGAGACGATTTTTTGTTTGTTTTATTTGAATAAAATACTTAAAATCATCATAGAAACCTCAAACAAAAAACAAACAACTTAGAGTGATGTGAAGAATATGTTTATGAGCAACACAAACAAATTAATCAACATACGTCATCGGTGGGCGACAATTATTGTGCTGTAATGGGCACAATGTAATCACCAAGATTCTCCCCGTCGTGGGCGGCAACCTTTTCAATGGTTTTGGCTCCAACTTATGCAGGGACAGAAACTCTGATGTTCACGCTAAGTTGCCCTCCAAACGCCAGGCCACCGGCAATTGTGTGAGGGATACTAGAAGCCATGACCAAATGAAAAGGCAGAAGCTCCAGGGGCAGAAAAAATAGGTGATGGGGGAAATAATGACTGCGTCTTACAAGCCAGTGATTTGTGTCTCTTTTCAAGGGAGTTATACTTACTGCTACTGCAGACAGTGTTTTTTTTTTTTATCTGTGCAACAAAGATATTTTTCCCCCTGCAAGGCAGTGACTTGTGCTTTTCTTCAAAGGAGTTATACTTACTGCTACTGCAGACAGTGGTGTCTTAGGATTTAATAATTGTCGCCCACTGATGACGTATGTTGACTAATTTGTTTTTATTGCTCATAAACATATTCTTCACATCACTCTGAGGTGTTTGTTTTTGTTTGAGGTTTCTATGATGATTTTAAGTATTTTATTCAAATAAAAAAAAAAAAAAAATCGCCTCAGGAGCCATTTGCGAAAGACCCGATTTCGAGTGCACAGTCACGTATGGTGTATTCTGTGGTATTGTATATTAATATAGACTATATGGGCTATGCATATAAGTGTTTTCAGATTTAAATTCCAATATTCTTGGAAATTATTGCAAATTTTGTCTTTTTCTTGGTTTCTTAGGATTTAGTAATTGTCGCCCACCGATGACGTATGTTGACTAATTTGTTTTTGTTGCTCATAAACACATTCTTTACATCACTCTGAAGTGTTTGCTTTTTATTTGAGGTTCCTATCTTAATTCTAAGTATTTTATTTGAATTTTCTAAAAATCTGCCGTAGGATCTGTTTGCAAAAGGCCGATTTCGAGTGTCCAGTCAAGTATAGTGTAGTCTATGGCTAACCTTATCTAATCTCCCTGAAGCCTACCGGCGCCATTGGTAATAGATAAAAAAAAGAAAAAGAAAATAACCTAACCTAGCTACGCACACTTATTAAACGCCATGGTGGTCTCAACACTGATGTCTAGAAGGAGGAGGGAGGCAGAGCCTAGGTACATCAACTGATTGTAGGCGGAGCATAAATACTAATGGCTGCACCCAGACACTTCCTTTTGCCTCGGAGTAACCATGAGTGCAACTGTAAATACTGTATATACAACTTAGGTTAGGGTAAGCCAAAAAGTATTTGGATAAATCTGCATACCTACTGTTGGGACGATATCGATATAAATTTGAAGTCCTACATATTATACATAATGTACTCAACACATCTGTGAAGGTTTCAGGTGGTGCTCACCATTGTTTACCTTGCAAAACATCTTTCAAGTTATGTTAGGTTAATTATGTTATGTTAGGTTATGGTTAGGTTACGTTAGGTTATGGTTAAATTAGGTTAGGTTAGGTATTTCATAACCCAAAAACGGCGTTTCAGCCTAGTTTTTAACGGATTGTTACCTACCAAATTTTCTTTTACACTAACGGACTTTAGTCCGGATCTGGGTTGATTGTCCGCTAGCAGAGAGTCCGTTAAATCGGGGTATGTTAAATCGAGGGTGGACAGTACAGTAAACCCTCTATATATCGGATATGTATAAACCGAATATCGGATATATCGGACTATGCAGCCACCGAATTATTTTTATCTAAATCGGACGGCGGCGATATATGTTTTAATGATGGGAATTCCGGCTCTTTTCAGGGAGCCGATTCTTTCGTTTTCGTTCACTCAATAGTTCTTTCAGCTCCCAAACGGCTCTTTCAGTTTTTAAATACACATACACACAATTCCCGTCACTACACCCGAGTTTCCATATGTTATATTTGATGACAGAGCATAGAAGTAACATACATAAATACAGGTAAGTATTAAAATACAATTATTATCTGTATTAAGTTTGGATGCTAAAAAGTGTTTTAGTGATTTTGTGTGTAGCAGGATAAATCGAATATATTGTATCTTCGGATATATCGGCAAGGGGTTCCCCCAATTGATCCGATTTATAGAGGGTTTACTGTATATATATATATATATATATATATATATATATATATATATATATATATATATATATATATATATATATATACACATATATACACAGTAAGAACGGTCATCTCGCGCTTAATTGGTACTGGACTATCGGCTGCGAGATGAAAAACCGCGTAATGAACGATATTGAAATACATGTAAATAGTATAATTGGTTCTTAGGTATGGTACATAAGCTTCTTATAACTCCAATTAATCCTCCAAGAATACAAAATATTTTGCCGAAAATTCACACATACAAGGTTATGCATAATCTGTATGATAATAAATAAGATTGAACACTTTCTGACTATTAATAAAGGTTCAAATATTATTCCACTTACGTTATGAGAGTCTGTGACTAGCTTGAGTAGCCTGGCAGTGGTGGGGAGTGCTGCTACTGTTGATTCAGGACAGTTAAACTTACGCATAATGTCACATGTTCTTGCACCACTGTTCATCATCTGAATAATTTCTTTCTGTTCCTGGAGTGTATATAGCCTGAGCTTCACCCCCTTGTGATAATCACGCTTCTCTTGTCCACCACGTTTTTCACCACAGTTTCCACCACTACCACTCATAGAACTTCTACTATAACGTTTTCACTCGAACACCAAAAGTAAATATGTTCCACAGCACAACAAAATAGCAATATTGTTGTTGACCCAGCTCCTGCCATGACACAACCGATCCAAACCAACCATTCAACTGGTGCGCTGACCCATGCGCATGCGCGAGATGTTCGTTTGGAACCGCTAAATGGCAGAAGGTGGGAAATTTGAAATAGACGCGAGATGCTAAATTCGCGAGACTATATTACGCGAGATGCCCGTTTTTACTGTATATATATATATATATATATATATATATATATATATATATATATATATATATATATATATATATATATATATATATATATATATATATATATACACACACACACACACACACACACACACACACACACACACACACACACACACACACACTGTCGACCCTCGATTTAACGGATTAATTCGGAGTTAATGGCCATAATATGGCAATCCAGAAAAAAAATCTAGGTTGAAACATAATTTTTTGCAATAAAAAATAAAAATCTTATATAACCGAACCTAACATAACCTAATTATGTTATCTTAGGTTATGGTTAGATTAGGTTATGTTAGATTTGGTTCGTTTAGGTCTGGTTATATAAGGATTTCATATTTTATTTCCCAAAAGATGGGCGTTTCACCCTAGATTTTAACGGATATTACCGACGCGACCGCCACCTACCGGACTTTCTTTCACACTAAATGACTTTAGTCCGGAGCTGGATTGATTGTCCGCTAGCAGACTGTCCGTTAAATCGGGGTCCGTTAAATCGCGGTTCGACAACGTATATATATATATATATATATATATATATATATATATATATATATATATATATATATATATATATATATATATATATGTATATATATATGTATATATATATATATGTATATATATATATATATATATATATATATATATATATATATATATATATATATATACACACACACACAGTAAAACCTCGATATAACAAACACGCTTATAGCGAATTTCGGATATAACGAATGTCATTTCTTGGCCGAACCATGTCGGATATAACGAACGTCATTTTCTGGCTGAACCAAGTCGGATATAACTAACTAAAGTTCGTTATATCCGAGGTGTGGGGTGAGCTGGCTGAACTCTCAACTTTGTTTGAACACGAATGCGCCGATGCGCTCGCCACTCAGTCCACAGTTAGCTCTCATTGTGAAGGGTTGGTCGACTGAAAAAAAAAATTCCGCTTATCGCTAGGCGAACATTATTAATTAAGCATTATTAATCAGAATCAGAATCAAAATAATTTTATGAAACCTCACTTATATGATTAGTATAACGCTTGACTCAAATTTGCATTTTTCATATGATGTGCATCTCCTCACCTTCAATGAATACTTCTTTTAACTCATTTAAGACCTTCATCTTTAATAAATAGTCACATTTGGAACAATTAAAATGACGAACGGTGCAGCTGAGGCTAACAAATATTGAACTCCTTTATCTTCTTAAATGATGTTCTCAAGGCTATTTTCTTATGATGAACATCTCCTCTCCAAATTCAAACACCTATTTCAACTCATTTAAGACCTTAATTTTCAATAAAACTTATGTTAGAATGGATTCCATATATGAGGAGACTATTTTTCGATGTGGATGCTAGATTTATTCAGACGTGGACAGACCAAGCCAGAGCAAAGCTCCTGCATAGCTTGGTTGATTTAGGTTGGTTTAAAGGCAAGCCAGGGTTGCTTAGGCCTGGCTCTCCAGCACTTGCGAAAATGGTTTTTGGTCAAACTGAAGGAAGATAAATCAAGCTAGCTTGGTATTTTTGCTCGAGAAAATGCACCATAAGAAGAAGAAAAAAAGTTGCCATTGATGGTGGCTTGTGCTAACTGAGGCTTTGACGCTAATTATTTTTTTCTTGATGAATGAGAGCTCACGCTAATTGCATTTTGCGCTAAATGAGCTTGTGCAAAGTGGACTCTACTGTATATATAAATGTATATATATATATATATATATATATATATATATATATATATATATATATATATATATATATATATGTATATATATATGTATATATATATATATGTATATATATATGTATATATATATATGTATATATATATATATATATATATATATATATATATATATATATATATATATATATATATATATATATATATATATATATATATATATATATATATATATATATGTGTGTGTGTGTGTGTGTGTGTGTTTGTATAAATAGATAAATAGCTAGATACATATATTTATTGAATAGCAAAATATAACTTTAGCCTTTTCTCCAACAGATTTTGCATGAAGAAAATGAGTCAGGAAGTGAATCTGATGATCATAGGTTTTGGAAGGCAGGTCCCAAATCAAAGAAGAGACGTATTATTGGACCAAATAAAGATGGTGATCTTCCTAGTGCTTCACGGCATGTCTCTCTGCCCCATAAAGGTATAGTTTTGATGTTTTTTTCTTGTAGAAATTAACCTTTCTTATGTCTTTTTTTAGCAATGTATTTGTTTATTAACTGAAAAGTCTGTCGTTTAGTTGGAATGTACCTGATAATTAGTTGCCAGTTAACAGAATACTTTATTATTTTATCAGAAATATTAAATTCAGTATTCTCATGTTAGAATTATGGTTTTCAAACGAGATAAGGAAGGTGTAATTTATATTCTTATAATGAACTATGCATTTGCTTTACACACTCATAGTGTTGAAGAATATTCCAATAAGAATTATCAATAGTACTTATTAAATAAAAAAAAATGCACTTGATTGTGACACTAATAAGACTCTGCATCTTGGTAAACACACTCCTGTTTGGCAGAGTAATATAAAAATACATAGACTCAGATCATGCACATAGACACAAGGATCCAAGGTAGATGGTCTGCCCTTACCGTAGAGACAATGTGTTGAAACAATCAAAATCATCAGAAATGTAATCAGAAGTAAATGCTATCAGGATACTGGGTCGTATACCCTATTCAAAAACTTTGTTGTAGGAGATGTTGGTCAAGTTTATTTCAAAAGTAAATAATTGTGTTACATTGCACAATAGAAGATGAACGTTTATTCCACTCTCAAACAGCATCATTGGTAAAGTAAACTTGAAAAAAATCAAATTTGCATCTAAATTTTTCTTTGTTACTCATCATTTGTGATGAGTCATCATATATAGTTTATTTGCATCAACAATCGTAAACCTTGTAGGTGCACTGGAGCCTTGTAATAAATATACGTCTTCAGACTATGCAGATTCATAGTTATGTGACAAATATACCAATTTCTCCATTAATGCATTCAAAATTCACATTTAGATGAGTGTTGGCCAACTAGTATTGTATGATACGAGACACACTGCTATTTCACCAAAGCAATTCAATCATACACTAATGAGTCCCATTTCAATCATTGGCATTTGGACATGCAATCTTGTGCCATGGCGACACTATCTTCAGTCCTGGACTCTTTGGCTGGCGAGTCAAATGTGCCACCATTTTACTGGTCAAGCAGTACAGCTGAAAGTTTAATGTAAAAAAGATGCCTTGAACAAAACTTTGTGCTTTCTATTCTACTCACAACCATTATAGAATTGAGTGTAATCTACACTTTTTATCTACTGTAATTAATAACATGAATGAGGTCACTTATTGAATTATCACTCTGGAATCATGCCTGGTCTTTCAGTTGATTTGAATCAACTGTTACACAAATCCTATTCATGAAACAGCTTGTATATAACAAAGTATAACAATAGATTTATTAGCTTATAATTTTTAAAGTCTTTCATGTCACCTTTCATGTGAATTAGTATTATTGTGGTGTTTTTCCAGCTCGATACAGACCAAGTTTGCAAGTATTTTGTAAAATGTACCGCTACTCTTTCTAGTAGAAAATTGCCTGCATCTTTGGTTAGGTCAATAGATAAGACATCTTCACCTCCTTACCCTTGCTCATTCCTTTTAATGCTTTCTTTATTTCATTTTTGTTTATGTAGGATAATTCATTGTTCATTGTCTCTTCATTGTGGTCTACATTTTGCTTATCATTACTTTTACAGAGTTTTCTGCAGAATGGTTCTACTATCTTGATCAGTAATCTCTACTATTTGTTATTTCCTCCACCAATGAAGTTGAGCAAGCAGTTATGTTTTCACTTAGCTTATTTATTTGTTTGTTTGTCTGACGATATGTTAGCAACTTCCTGACGACAACATGCATTACAACCTCATGATATATTATCAACATAACTTCGTACCCTGGAGCTTGACTCTTTTACATTTTGAAAGACCAATTTTAAAGGAAAAGGTCTGGAAAAATTAAATCGCCATTGGTATTACCATTGGATGTTTCCTTGGGTGCCATCTTCAGCACACTAAACTCCAAGCTGGCCGTCAAATGCACAAAAATCATAAAACTTTACCAACTTGACCCCCTATAATCATCGATGTCAAAGGTCAACTTCAGATAAAAATCACTTATATCAATGACAGTGGAGGAGGTACTTGTGCTAAGTGCCCCTTTAGTTAACTTTTTTCTTGTCTTTTACATCATACAGTTGCTTTCTACATATTCAAAGTTTTTGCTTTGTTATCTTCATACATGTGTCCTTGTTAAGAGGAGTTTTTTTTTTTTTTTAATATTTGTCATTTTTTACTCTCAAATGTCAATATTTTTTCTCTTATATTTGGTTTTGTCTGTTCAGTTGCTTCTATTTTTCTATTGTTGTTTCAATCATCATTCTGCTACCTTGTCTTATGATGTCTTTGGTAGCTGTTGAGAGGTTTCTGCCGTTTTCCTTGGGTGTCTTACCTTCAAATTCTAATACAACTCGGAGACTATTTGTTTGGTTATCAAATATAATTTTACCTTCAAAACTTCATTTACCTCATCTGTTAGTTGTGAGTACTTGTTTTGGATTCCAGTCCTTAATTCATGTGACTTCTCTTTGACTGTTAGGATATTTTGTCCTTTTCATTCCAAGTAATGAGTAACTTTTCTCTTTCCCTTTAGGTCTATGGTTACTTTTCCTCTTACCATCCTGTGGTCACTGGATTTTGTTTATGCATTACTGATACATTCTTTACTCTGTTCAATCTGTTTGTAAGAATGAAGTTGATTTTATTGTTGATTTCACTGTTCGAACTTTTCCATGTCCACTTCTGACTTGCCTTGTGTTGAAGAATAGGTTCGTTACCTTCAAATTATTCCTCACTGCAAAGACTATGAGCATGTCACCTATGTTGCTTCATGTATCTACTCCAAAATTTCCTAATGCTGCTTTCATTTCTATAGACTTTTTCCTGACATTTGCATTAAAGTCACCTAACATGATGAACTACTGAGTTATGTACTTTTCATAGCTTCATCTACATCTTCATAAAATCTGTTTCATCTGTAGGCTGATGATGGTGCATAAACCTGTATGACTTTGATTGATATCTGTTGTTTAGTTTGATTGTTAAGCCAGTTACTCGCTCACTTAAACTATAGAAGGTTTAAATATTTTCTGCTACTTTATTTATTGATAAGCCTATGCCATTTTCTTTCTTTTCTTTTTTGCCCCCTATAGCAAAATATTTGGCCATTCTTTAATTCTAAGAATTTTCCAGTTTTTCTAATCTCTCATGTCTATGATATCCCATTTGATGTCTTCTAGTTCTTCAAACAACACTTCCACATCATCTTCACTTGCTATTGTTCTAATGTTGTAAATACCTAGGTCAAAATTTCAAAGGTGGCCTGTCCGAACCCAGAGATTCTTAGCACCCTCTGCTCTGAAGCAGGTCTAACCACCGCCATTGCCAGTTGTTTAGTGTACAGCCAGATACCATGTCACTCTGGCTTAGGGCATCTTGACGCAGAACACTTTTAGTTGAATTTCTTACAGTGGAACTCCACAGTTTGGTTGTATCTCTAAGTTAACTCTTCTGATCATTAAAATGTTTAACTTTCTCACCTCGACAAGGTAGTATACCTTCGAAAAGGGCTGTATTCATACACATCTACAAATGATAACATCAGCTCTTTGATATTGTATAGATATGGTTGAATTAAAAACGAGTATACTATATAAAAATTTGATTGTAGTCCACCAGAGATCACAATTAAAAAAGACACTTGTGACACCGATATAACAGTTAATGTGTAAAAAGTCAACTAAGTTATTTTTTACTTATTTATTATACTAACTCACTCCTTTCCCCTACCAGAAAGCATGACACTGAGCAAGTTAGCCGAGGGACTGCGAGAAATGTACCTGAATAGCAACCTACCTGCAGACCCCTACAGGTGTAATGCCTTCACTCCAAGAATCATTCTCACCCACCTGGAACAAAAGCTTGTTCAAAAATACTCCATGTCAGATGCTGTGTATGTATATCTCTCTTCCCCCACTTTTTTGCAACACTTTCTTCATTACATATATTTTGTCTCTGGGGTCACCAATTATTGCATTATTAACCTATAATGGATGTGGCATTATTGACACAAACAGAGTCCATGAAGGTTAATGGTAAACCAAGGGTACACTCAGCGATTTTGTCTTCTTAAACTTTAAACCCTTCTCTGGAATGTACGGCTGGATGGTGTCAGTAGAGACATCAGCATAGAGGTGCTCTTGTCCCTGCAAGTTGGATCTTCTTTATCTTCAAGGCAACCTCTAAGATGAAGAAGATCCAACTTCCAGGGACTGAAGAGCACCTCTAAGCTGATGTCACTACTGACACTGTCATGTCGCACATTCCAAAGAAGAGAGACATGACAAAATCAATTGATTCTCTTATTGATCCTTTCATGGCTATAAGTGTTTAAGGTTTAAGAGAAGACAATATCGCTGAGTATACATTCGGTTTGCCATTGACCTTCAAGTATTCATTATGGCAGAGTTAACAATCTGTTTGTGTCTATAACGCCACATTCATTATGGGTTAATAATGCAATATTGGAAAAAATGTGTCAGCTGTTCTACTTTAAACAGGCTGTCTATGTCTATATCCTGTATTTTATAAAAGGTATGTATCTTACTGAAAACTGTGTGGTGCAGTACATTACTGAAATCTGTGTGATGTTATTACCACTGAATAACACCGGCAACTTACAACCAATATTGCAAACAGCTTCACACATTTTTGCGCACACGATCGTGGATGTAAACAAAGGAAAAAGCAGCAAGTTTTTATCTTCTAAATAGACCTGGTTTGGTTATATGGGGTTTTAAGCTCTATCGAATGGTGGTCCTGTCTAGAAAGTAGGTTAAGGTGATTTTGGGAAGACCAAGAACAATTAAATTGACTTATGTGTGTTAAGTAATTGATGGAATCAAAATGGAGCCTTTTAGAGGACTATTACGATTGCCCAGATAGAGATGAAGAAATTAAAGGAAGAGGTGAGAAGATATAAAGAATCAGATGAGAAAATGTTGAAGATGATGAATATATGTTAATCTGTTTTCACTGAATGGCCTAGCGAAATAATTCAATGAAGACGTAAATTAGACAACGTCAAGGAGGTAAATTATGAGAGGGTAAAGGAAATTGAGAAATTGAAGAGAGAATGAGGGCTTAGAATAGACCCAAGTAGATGCAGAGCAGGAAATTAGATAGGAAGTTAAAGATTTAGTAAACAATAAAGTCAAGCATTGGAGAAAAGGAACAAAGACAACATGAACAAAATTTATTAAAGTTATAAAGACAAAGAAATAGTCCGAGATGCAGCAGAGAGGAAAATAAAGTAGCAACAAGAACATAAACGAAATACTAAAAACTAAATGATGAGGATGAAGAAACAAAATTTGAGGAGGAAGTAGATCTTAGTAGAGGAATTCATAAGCTTAGGTCCATATATAGGAGGTGCTAGATCTATAAAGCTTCCACTAAAAACTCAGTCTACAATAAAGGAGGTCTTAGCAATGACTTACAGACTCAGAGATTTTGAAGAATGTAATGAAGTTTTTATTAAGGAATATAACTAACAGAGTGCTGTACAACATCTGCAGTTTTTATGATCTTTACTTCTGACAATTCTTGGGGCCTGTGTTCCTCCAGGAAGAGCACTGCACTAGTGTTACCAGGTGCCCGTGGCCCCATTGTGGGAGGACAAGATGCCTATGGGTG
>JAXIVD010004609.1:0-15000 GCA_036785275.1 Cancer borealis | reverse complement strand
AAAGCATATATATTTTGTAGAGTCATACCTGCACAAACTCAAAAATTTAGAGTAGAACAGCCTGTCAATATGATAACTATTTATATGTAGTTGAGAAGTATTTTTTAAATATTTACTATTGTTAATCATATTGATAAATGGGTTGTAAGATAGCTATGACTACAATTAATCTGAAAACAGCGTAAAGGAACCCATAGTAATAGTTTTGTACATACTCATCACATTTTTTGTATTGTTTTTGAATTTATGTAAATAACAAACTTGAGATCAATGTATGAATTAAGATCATGCCTTCATGTCATCTATCTACTTGAGTACTGAAACCTCATTGTTCCACATAGAGGGGCAATCACCAGTGTGATCAATAATCTTGTGTAAATACAGGTGTCATGGTAGTAATTAATCCCAATTGTGTATTTTTTTCCTCACAAATAGGTATTATCTTTTCTGTTTCCAGTTTGATTTTCTACAGATCTTTACCGTGTGCATAGGTTTACAAATGTGGCTTTATCAAATTTATCTTATGATCTTAATTCTTTATACATAAAAAGTTATAATGATAGCATGAACTACAAAAGACTTGAGTAGTTTGATGTCTTGATATCCCTTAAGCAAAAAATTCTCAAGATTGTCTCTGATTGATAAGATGTAATATTATTCTTATGTAATCAAACGGGTCAAACTTGTGGCTCTTTTTTCATAAAGTGCTGGCTTCATGGTGGAAGTTAAAGCACGGTATGTTTAGGCCATAACAATTTGTTTTCAAAATTGAATGTATAATTTTGAAAGCAATCAAGATGTAGATTTCAATATAATTCAGCCTTTGTCTTGGTACGCCATCATTAATGCAGTTCTGAAATAATTCATATATTTACCCCATTATATAATTGGTACATTTTTAAAGAAATTGGTAATATTAACAAATACCATTCTCATATTCATGCATTGAGTAAATTGTAAATGCCACTTATTTCTCAATATATTTCCAAGTAAGAAACATGTGGTTATTCTTAAACCATATGTGCAAAAGTGCTCAAAATATGTATTTTCAAGAACTCGGATAATATTCATACAATTGTACACAATTTCACTTTCCTCATTTCTGAATAGAATGTCAGGCAGTCCCAGATTTAAAAATTTTCTCGTTCCAGGTGGAAGTTTATTTTCACAACCGATGTTTTCCCTATACAATGATTGTTTGATGACAAATCTGTAGCCAAATTAATATTATTGAAGCTTGTTTAAGCATTTGAATTAAATGCTTTACATATAGTATACCATACCATACCTGCTACCATCACCACTGGAATCTTTGGTCCTTTGGGTAATTATGAAGCGTATGACTTTGTGCCGACTCATGTGGACTTCAAGAAAGTTTCTACCCCCACTACTTCTCACTCAAGGAATGGCATACATGTTCAATCATTCTTGATTACCTATACTTCTCTTAAGAAGCTATGAGGCACTGCAGTGCCATATAACATTAAAACAGATCAATAACATTTATGAAAATAACTGGAAAAATTCATGTAATTCTTGTCTATCTATCTATCTATATACTTGACTTTTATCCTCATTAAAAAGGATTAGCCAAGACCTGTCTTTTTGTAGGAGAGAATACAGAAAAAGGACTTTCCAGACCACTCACTCCGTCCTCTTTTTTAATTTATTTTTTTTATTAATTAATTATTTTTTTTACTATCCACAAGGAATATGGTGGTAGTATATTTGCTTTAAAAAACTTATGTCTATCTATTTATCTCTGTATACCCAGCTAATAACTCCCTTAAACTGCTGAACGCCAATAGATTTATAGAGTAAAGTTCACCACAGTGCCGGCAAATTAAATATTTCTTATTGCATTTGCTAAATAATCTCATTGATTCAAACTTAAAAAATTTATTACTCTGTCATCTAAATGTTCTTTTTACATTTGGAAGTGATACCATTGCATAGCAATGCACACAGCCTTCAATGTTGAGGGAAAGAGTAGCCATACTGTGCTCTTGTCGATTTACTTTATTTACAAACTATACTCTGCTTTCTATTTAAAATGCATTGTTAATTTATCTAAATGTTATCTATTATATATATGTAGATATCTCCTGTATGAATACGACTACATACACTTGAAGTTACTCAACTGAGTAGTAGAGCTTATTAGTGATAGTTGTAATAATATGCAATATATGAATCATCCAAGACTAAGATTCTTTTCAAAGAGTACATGGGCAAACACCAGGGCCGGGATTCACGAAACATTTACGACGTTGGTAGCAGTATAACGCTCAGTCCATGGCACGGGACTGAGCGTTATACTGCACTCAACACACACTGAACCGTGTGTAGATGATCATTAGAGTCATCCTCCAGACCTCCACAAGAGCAGCAGCAGCAGAAAACAGCAGCCGGCATGAGATGGAGCTCTCACACTGGCTGGTGGAGGTGCGGTGAGTCCCGGGTCCGGGACTGAGCGTTATACTGCTACTGATGTCGTAAATGTTTCGTGGATCCTGGCCCAGGGTTGCGGAGTCGGAGGTGAAAAGTTCGACCCCGACTCCGACTCCGGATATTCTTAAAATGCCGATTCCAACTCTGCCTCCGACTCCGGGTATTCTTGAAAAGCCGACTCCGACTCTGACTCCACCCAAAACCTACGACTCCGACTCCGACTCCTAATACTCTTAGGAATCCGACTCCGACTCCACCCAAAACCTACGACTTCTTACGACTCCGACTCCGACTCTGACTCCTAATACTCTTAGGAATCCAATTCTGACTCCGACTCCACCCAAAACCTACGACTCTGACTCCGACTCCGCAACCCTGGTAAATACTTGAGTTAAATAATGACTGGGAAGCTAAATGGAAAATATATGAGGCAATGGAATTTTGTGTACACATCTGACTCAACCAAATGATAACAACCTTCAAACTGCAAGTAATAGGTAAGGGTCAAATTAAGGCCACCACAATATTGTTATGATTGTATAATGTTTTAAATGGAGTATGAACATCAATCAAGTTGAAGTGTGCATAATGCTACTAGATGTTTTTTTCATGAGAACGAATATATATGTCCACAGCGCCAACAGTGTGTGTGGCAAGTGACGAGTTATCTCGTTGGCAGCGCTCAGCGGGTTAAAAGGGTTAGCCAGGAAAAGGCATTTAGTATTTGGAGAGACAATACTCTTCCCTCCCCTTTTGTGCCTTGTCTTCTTGTAGGAGAGATAACAAAGAGTGATTTCCCAGACCCCTCATTTCATCCCTTTCAGTCATTCTGCTACGTGTCTTTATCGACGCTCCCCGCCTCCTTCCGATGCGCAAAGACCTGTTGCGTCAGCCTCACTTCCACCGGTTCTACAACGGTCTCCACACTCTTGGGCTAACTGCGTGGAGACTATCAAGCGAATCCTCTGTTTCCGGGGATATTCGGGAAGAGTAGCGAAGTTTGTGGCGGGAGCTAGAAGACATTCAACCATTCCCCCCATGGGATCTACCTTGACGTGGTGGGGGGGCTTGTGTGTCCGTCAGGACCAACAAGATGATCCCAAACGTAGGCTGTTGTGGGTCACTGGTGCCGCCCGCCAGGGGGATCGCCCGTCCTGTGTTGGCGGGAGGGTGCCTGGACCGGTAGGCATCGAGGCTGGGGTCTTTGCTCGCCGCTGCGGGGCAAACTTTCGGTGCCACAAGGGCTGCCTTTTAAACCGGGTAGTCCTGTGGGGGACGTGGTACCCCGTCCCCGGCGGCAGCGCTCGGCCCCTTTTGCCGATCCGGTAGGCGGTTTACCCGTGACCCCCAATGCCATTCTTATTAATTCATACCAATATATGGATAAACAAAACTCACTATGCCCCCCTCGAGTGGTATCCGACCAGTCCCTCGAGGCCTCTGCTGCTGGTCGCCCCCCCTGACACCTCTGCCTGCCCAATGGACCTGGTCTCAACTTCTCTGCCCGTTCCTCAGACCCCTACTACTAAACCACCCTCTACTCTTCCTACTCTCCCTTGTACCCCTACCCCCTCCACAGCTTCTCCATCCTATGCCCCACCTCCCACATCTTCTCTCTCCTGCTACCACCACCCCGCTTCCCCCAGGGTTCGGTCCTCATTGTTCCTCATCCTTCTCTACCACTACCATGGCCTCTATTCGCACCCCTGTAGTCTCCTCATCTCACCTGCCCCCTGTCCCTCCTACCATCCCTATTTCCAGCACCCCTTCTACTACCTCTCTTCCCTCCCCTGTGTCTACCGCTCTCCCGACTCTCTCTTCCACTCCTATCACCCCTCCAACCTCCCTCCCGTCACATCTACATCTTCCACTATTACTACCTAAGCTCCTTATGTCCCCTCTTCCTCTAGGAAGACTACAACACAGCCCCGAACAGGCTCCTCTCGTGGCGTGTCTCGTCCCTCTGCCCATGACCTCTTCTTTGCCCCTGCCCGTTGGGATTGCTTTTTTACTATTCCCCCCTCTGCTCCCTTCGCTAAGAATACCCTCCTCTTCCAACGCTGCTAACAGGAACAAGTGGGCAAGGTCCACTTTCAGACCCGACCTGACCGTTCTCGTCTGGTACGTGTGGAGTCTGAGGCTCAGTCTCAAGCCATGGCCAACTTACTGACCCCATCCGGTACCCCCTTCTGTGCGACCCCTGACGACTGTCTCAACTAATACACTGGCACTGTTGCAATCTCCCCACAAGACTGCCCTATTGACGACAAGGTCTGGTCAGACTGTCACACTGACCTGCTGGATCTACTCAGCGAGTATGACGCTGTCAACGTTCGCTGCTACACCTTGTCCCCCCGAGGTCGCCAGAAAAACTCCACCAATGTTGCACGGATCTCCTTCAAGCGCCACGAACTCCCTACCCATGACTACGTTGGGGGCGTCATGCTCCCCGTCCGGCCTTATGTTCCCCCACCTCGCCAGTGCCGAAACTGTTGGTGCTTTGGACACCCCGAAAAACACTGCCGCTCCGCTCTCCGCTGCCCTTTGTGTGGCTTTACTCACACCCGCGATCAATGCCATACCACTATCCGGCGCTGTTGCAATTGTAGTGGACCCCATAATGCTCTCTACCGCGGCTGCCCAACTTACAAGTTTGAGGCTGAAGTCGCTGGTATTCGCTTCCGTGATGGTCTCACATTACGTGAGGCCTGTCAGAAAGCCCGTCGCTTAGGCTTCACCCCTTCTCCTCGCCATTTTGCTGCCTCCGCCTCTGCCCATCACCCCCCAACCACATCCTCTTCTTCCCCCCCGGTCCTTGGCCTCCCTCCCCTACCCCTTCCATCCATCCCTCTCCTCTACCTCCTTCCTCTTCCTTTTCTCCCTCCCACCCTCCATCCTCCATCTACTGCTCTAATTCTTTCGCTGTCCTCGACCCTGATACCCCTATCTCCACCACCACCCATACTCCAGCCCCTCCCTCTCCACGCCCCCAGCGCTCCCACTCTACCAAGCGACACCACTCTCAGGCTTTGGTCTCCTCTCCCCCACCAACCACCTCTCCTGCTCCCGCCTTGATCTCTTCGCCCCCTCTCCACCTCTCTAAAAGGACTCGCCCTGCACCTCCTTCACCCGCTCCTTCCGAGGGTGATACCCTCGATGCCATCGCCGCGTTCATAAAGAACACGGCTCCCTTGTCTTCTCCCCCTACCTCCTTATCTCCTACCCTGGCCCCTCCTATCCAGGTCGTGGCTTCTGTTCACCCACCTCCCTCCTACCCCGACTCCCCCTCCTCCATCTTCATCCTCTGCTGTCTCCCCTTCCCGACCCCTCCTCCAGGTCCCCTCTGCCCCCGGCGCTCCATCCTCTCCCCCTTCCCCGCTTTACTCTCCCCTCCCCTCCTCGTCCTACCCCACCTGTTCTTCTACCCGATCTCTCCTCTCTCTTCCCCTACCACCTGGCTACTCCCATACCGATCTCCTCTCTCAACCTCCTCTCTCTCCCCCTACCTCATCCACCCCTGACCCCCTTCCTTCTCCATTACTTCTTATGGATATGGACCCCGGTTCTTTACTCCCTGTGAATGCTCCTCCCTCACCTTCCCCCATTCCGAGTCTTATTCCCTACTGATCATGTCTGTTCTTCAGTGGAATATTCGTGGTTTTCGTGCCCATCGACAGGACCTTCGCCAACTCCCCGCACTTTATCTCTTCTTCTGCTATCCTTCTTCACCAGTCTGTTGCTTCTACCCCTCTTCCTATCCCTACTACACTTCCCTGTACAGTCCTTCGTATCTACCTCCGTCGTTGGGTGTCTCGTTTCCCTTTACCTTTCTCCTTCCCAGCCTCTCGATCTCGATGCCCTCCGCTCCCTTTTCTCTAACCTCCCTTCCCCCCTCCTTGTGGTTGGCGACTTCAATTGTCGCCACACCCTTTGGGGGGATTCTGTGATCACCTCTCGAGGCCGCTCCCTCGACCTTTTCCTTAAAGACTTCGACCTTGCTATTCTTAAAACTGCCGCCCCCACACACTTTGATCCCCGCACCCAGACTTTCTCCTGTCTCGACCTCGCCCTCTGTTCCCCTGACCTACTGCTAGATCTCCACTGGTCGGTTCTTGACCACAATCCCTGTAGTGATCATTTCCCGGTTCTTCTTTCTCCTACTTCCTACATCCCTCTCCCCAGTCCCCCTCGCTGGTGCTTTGGTAGGGCAGACTGGCGTGCTTTTGCCTCACTGTCTGCCCTCCGTCTCTCCTCTCCTGATTTTACCTCCTCTTCTGATATGTTGATCTACTTTTGCTGCTGCTTTTGTCTCCATCCCTCGGACTTCCCGCCCCTTTACCTCCAAATGTGTTCCCTGGTGGAACCCTGCCTGCACTACTGCCTTTCGCTTGAAACGGGCGGCCTGGAGTAGTTACCGATGTAAACAGGACACTCCCGGTCAGCTCCCGGCTTTTGCTAACTTTAAACATGCCTTGGCTAGGTTCCGCCGGACCACTAGATTGACTCAGTCCAACAGTTGGCGTGCTTATGTGTCTACCTTGACTTCCTCTACCCCCATTGTTTCAGTCTGGCGCCGTATTCATAAATTATCAGATAAACACCCACCTTCCTTTGCTCCTGTACTTCGCCTCCCCCAGGGTGATATTGCTGAACCCCTCCAGGTTGCCACTGAACTGGGCTCGTTTTTTTAGCAGCGTCAGCTGTGGTTCCCATCTTCCTCCTGAGTTTGCTGCCCTTAAGGCGGCACGTGAGCACACCCCTATTACCTTCACACTTTCTTTTAATACTTCATATAACACCCCCTTCTCCCCCTCTGAACTTACCTCTGCCTTGAAGTGCTGTCATAACACCTCTGCGGGCCCTGATGGTATACAGAATCAGATGCTCCGCCACCTTCCTACTGTCTCCCTGACCTTCTTACTTACCCTTTATAACCGCGTTTGGCTAACTGAGGACTTCCCACCCCAATGGCGCGATGCACTTATACTCCCTTTTCTTAAGCCTAACAAGTCTGGTACTCTTCCCCAGGATTATAGGCCCATTGCTTTGACTAGCTGTGTCTGCAAGCTCCTTGAGCGCATGATCAATCTCCAATTGCTGTGGTATCTCGAATCAAAGAACCTTCTCTCCCCCACTCAGTTTGGCTTTCGACGTGCCCGTGGTACAGCGGAACCTCTCGCCCGCTTACAAACATATATTACTTCTGCTTTTGCCCGACGAGAATCTGTCTTAGCTGTTTTCTTTGATCTTGAGAAAGCTTACGACACTACTTGGCGCCATCACATCCTTCACCAGCTGTCCTGTGTCGGTGTCTCTGGCAACATGGCGGTTTTCCTCCATAACTTCCTGCGAAACCGTTCCTTCCGCGTTAGGGTTGCTTCTTGCTCCCCCTCCTTCTGTCAATACGAGGGTGTGCCCCAGGGCTCGGTCCTGAGTACTACCCTCTTCCTCCTGGCCATTGACGGCATCGTTTCTACCCTCCCGCCTGGTGTCAGGTCCTCTCTTTATGTAGACGATTTCGCCATTTATGCCTCGAGCAGCTCCTCCTCCCTTCTCCATCGCCTTCAATCTGCTGTTACTGCCACCTCCTCTTGGGCCACCGATCATGGCTTCCACTTCTCCCCTACAAAGTCTTTCTCTATTTACTTTTCATGGTCCCGTACTGCTTGTCCTCCTCCCCTTCTTCTTTATGGCACCCCTCTTGAGTATCGCACATCAGGCAAGTTTCTTGGTCTTATCTTCGACTCTCGCCTCACTTGGCGCCAGCATGTCCTCTCTCTCAAGGATACCGCCCTTTGCTGCCTCCGTCTTCTACAAACTCTCTCCCATGTGTCTTGGGGTGCTGACCGCAAGACTCTGCTTTCGCTGCATACTGTACTGGTCCTTTCTGCCCTTGATTATGGCTGCCATGTTTATTCTTCCGCCTCCCCCTCCGTCCTCAGCCTCCTTGACCCTGTTCATCACCTTGGTCTCCGCCTCGCTCTTGGTGCTTTCCGATCTTCCCCTGTGGAGAGCTTATACACTGAAGCCGGCCTCCCTTCTCTTCCCCGTCGCCGGGCCCTCCTTTCCCTCCGCTGTTATGCCCGTTCCCTTCAATTTCCCTCCTCCGCTTTGCGTATCCCTCCTTCTCTGTCTGCAACCTTTGCCACCCGGCCTCGCTTACTTGTTCCCTTCCCCCTCCGTATGCGTGCCCTTCTGTCCCATCCTTCTTCCCCCTCCCTTAATCCGCTCCCATTCTCTGTTTCCTCTACTCCCCCCTGGCTCTCCCCTCACCTCTCCTTTTGCTCCTCTGTCTTCCCTATCTCCCCGAAATCTAATACCCCTTCCTGTGTCTTACGCTCCCATTTCTCGGCTCATCTTCCTACTCATTCTGGTAGCGTACACGTTTATACTGATGGCTCCAAGTCTTCTACTGGCTCGGGCTGTGCTGTCCTGTTTCCTGACACTTATTTCCAATACCGCCTCCCTCTTGAGGCTAGCGTTCTTACTACTGAGCTGTTCGCGATTCTTTTTGCCCTCCGCCGCATCTTCCGCCTCACCGCTTCTTCTTATACTATTTTTACCGACTCTCGGTCGTCCCTCTCCCTTTTATCTTCCTTTTTCTCTTCACACCCTCTTGTCCGCGACATCCAGGACTGGTTATTCCGCCTTTCTGTCCGTCACAAAACAGTTAATTTTTGCTGGGTACCCAGTCATGTTGGAATCCCAGGTAACGATACTGTTGACTCTTTGGCACATGATGCCCTCACCCTTCCTACCTTTTGCACTTCCTCCCTTCATGTTTCTGATTACTTCCCAGTTTTCCGGACTTTCCTTTATACCCGCTGGCAATCTTTCTGGTCCACCCTTACCTCTAATAAACTTCGCGCTGTCAAGCCCTCTGTTTCACATTGGTTCCACCCATCTCATCCTACTAGATGCTGGGAGACTGCCCTGGCCCGCTTACGAATTGGCCACACCAGATTCACCCATTCCTACCTGATGTCCCGTTCCCCTCTCCCCGTCTGCCCATCTTGTGGCGTCCTTTCCTCCCTTCCTCATCTCCTTTCATGTCCCGCCTTCGCAGCCCCTCGTCTTGCAGCCTTCCCCCACCTTTCCTCCCTGTCCCGTGCCCCCCATCTGGCTGACATCCTCGCTGAGTCCCCTTCCTTTTCCCTCCCTGCCCTTATATCCTTTCTTCGTACCGCTAACGTCCTACATCTAATCTAACCCCTACCCGACCCTACCCCTACTACCTAACCCTACTACCCCAATAGTGCCATATGGCCTTTGTTGCCTGGCACATTTCCCCTCCCCACATTACAATTACAATTACATTCAACCATTATGAACTACCAGTCGAAATGGGGTGTTTACCGTAATTGTAATTGTAATTGTAATGTGGGGGGGAAATGTGCCAGGCAACAAAGGCCACATGGCACTACTGGGGTAGTAGGCTTAGGTAGCAGGGCTAGGCGGGGGGGAGGAGGGTTAGATCAGATGAAGGATGTTAACGGCATGGAGAAAGGACACAAAGGCAGGGAGGGAAAAGGAAGGGGACTCAGCGAGGAAGTCAGCAAGACCATGGGGGCATAAGAGGAAATGAGTTGGCGAAGATCCTGTCGATGGGCACGAAAACCACGAATATTCCACGGAAGAACAGACATGATCAGTAGGGAATAAGACTCGGAATGGGGATAGGTGAGGGAGGAGCGTTTGCAGGAGGTAAAAGACTGGGATCCATTTCCATAAGAAGTAAGGGAGAAGGAAGAGAGTCAGGAGCGGGCGAGGTAGGGGGAGAGGGAGAAGGTTGAGAGAGGAGATCATTAAGGGAGCAGCCAGACGGTAGGGCAAGAGAGAGGAGAGATCGGGCAGCAGAGGAAGGAGGAGGAGGGGCAGACGAAGGGGACTGCACCGAAGAACAGGCGGGGTAAGACGAGGGGGGGAGGGGGAAAGGGCGGAGCACTGGGGGAAGAGGGGGGAGAAGGGGGCTGGAGGAGAGGGGGTAGCCAGAGAGGGGGGTTCGGGAAGGGGAGACAGCAGAGGAAGAAGGTGGAGGAGGGGGGTTGGGGTAGGAGGGAGGTACTTAGGAGGGGGGGTGAACAAAAGCCACGATCTGGATAGGAGGGGCCGGGAGGGAAGGAGACAAGGAGGACAAGGGAGCCGTGTTCTTTATGAACGCAGCGAGGGTATCACCCTTGGAAGGAGCGGGAGAGGAAGGTGCAGGGCGAGTCTTTTTAGGGAGGTGGAGAAGGGGTGAAGAGATCAAGGAGGAAGCGGGAGAGGAAACCAAAGCTTCAGAGCGGTGTTGTCGCTTGGTAGAATGGGAGCACTGGGGGCGTGGAGAGGGAGGGGCAGGAGTACAGGCGGTGATGGAGGTAGGAGTATCAGGATCAAGGACAACAAAAGAATTAGAGCAGGAGATGGAGGATGGAGCGGGGGAGGGGGAGAAGGAAGAGGAAGGAGGTAGAGGAGAGAGGTGGGAGGAAGGAGGGGTAGAGGAGGGAGGCCAAGGGCCGGGGCGGGAAGAAGAGGACGTGGCTGGAGAGTGAGGGTCAGAGGCAGCGACATGGCGAGGAGAGGGGGTGAAGCCTAGGCGACGGGATTCCTGACGGGCCTCATGTAATGTGAGACCGTCACAGAAACGAATACCAACGACCTCGGCCTCAAACTTATAAGCTGGGCAGCCGCGGTAGAGAGCATTATGAGGGCCACCACAATTGCAGCAGCACTGGGTAGTAGCAGGGCATTCATCGTGAATGTGGGTAAAGCCACACAAAGGGCAATGGAGAGCAGAGCGGCAGTGTTTCTCAGGGTGTCCAAAGCGCCAACAGTTTCGGCACTGGCGAGGTGGAGGAACATAAGGCCGGACGGGAAGCATGACGCCCCCAACGTAGACATGAGTAGGAAGTTCGTGGCGCTTGAAGGAGATCCGAGCAACATTGGTGGGGTTTTTCTGGCGACCCCGGGGGGACAAGGTGTAGCAGCGAACGTTGACAGCATCATACTCGCTGAGTAGATCGAGAAGGTCTGACTAGACCTTGTCGTCAATAGGGCAATCTTGAGGGGAGATGAAAATAGTGCCAGTGCACGTGTTGAGAGGGTCGTCAGGGGTCGCACAGAAGGGGTCACCGGATGGGGCCAACAAGTTGGACATGGCCTGAGACTGGGTCTCAAACTCCACATGTACCAGGCGAGAGCGGTCAGGTCGGGTCTGGAAGTGGACCTTGCCCACTTGTTCCTGTAAGCAGCGTTGAAAGTGGAGGGTATTCTTATAGAAGGGAGTGGAAGGGGAGAATAGTAAAGAAGCGATCCCAGCGGACAGGGGCAAAGAGGTCATAGGCAGAGGGGCGAGGCGCGCCACGAGAGGAGCCTGCTCGGGGCTGTGCCGTCGTCTTCCTAGAAGAAGAGGGGACATAAGGAGCTAAGGTAGTAATAGAGGATGGAGTAGAGGTGGCGGGGAGGGAGGCTGGAGGAGCGGTAGGAGTGGAAGAGAGAGTTGGGACAGCGGTAGACACAGGGGAGGAGAGAGGGGCAGTAGAAGGGCGCTGAAAATAGGGACGGTAGGAGGAACAGGGGGCAGGTGAGATGAGGAGACTACAGGAGTGCGAATAGAAACCGTGGTAGTAGTAGAGAAGGATGAGGAACAATGAGGACCGAACCCTGGGGGAGGCGGGATGGCGGTAGCAGGAGGGAGAGAAGACACGGGAGGTGGGGCATAGGATGAAGTAGCATGAGAAGCTGTGGAGGGGGCAGGGGTACAAGGGAGTGTAGGAGGAGTAGAAGATGATATAGTAGTAGCGGTCTGAGGAACAGGCAGAGAAGCCGAAACCAGATCCATTGGGCAGGCAGAAACGTCAGGGGGGGGCGACCAGCAGCAGAGGCCTCGAGGGACTGGTCGGGTACCACTCGAGGGAGGCAAAGCGGAGTTTTGTTATCCATATACTGATATTAAATAGAAAGAATGGCATCAGGGGTCACGGGTAAGCCGCCTACCGGATCGGCAAAAGGGGCTGAGCGCTGCTGCCGAGGGTGGGGTACATCGTCCCCCACAGGACTACCCGGTTTAAAAGGCAGCCCTTGTGGCACCGAAAGTTTGCCCCACAGCGGCGAGCAAAGACCCCGGCCTCGATGCCTACCAGCCCAGGCACCCTCCAGCCAACACAGGACAGCCCAAGACGGGTGATTCCCTTGGCGGGCGGCACCGGTGACCTACACCAGCCTACGGTCATCTTGTTGGGCCCTGACGGACACGCAAGCCCCCCACCACGTCAAGGTAGATCCCATGGGGAGGGATGTTTACCGTAAGTGGTGGAGACTGAAGGGGCATATGGCTTTAATACCATCAAGTAAAAAAATTGCAGACTTTCTCCTCTATCTGCATCAAGATTGCCATCTGTCAACCTCTATGGTGAAAGGCTACAAGGCTATGCTCAACAGCGTCTTTGGGCTGAAAGGATTTGACCTCTCTACAGATCAGGTCTTGCAGGACATCTCCAAAGCTTGCAGCCGCCAAGTCAAAAGGATAATCAGCAGAGTGCCCCCCTGGAATGTGGACGTGGTTCTCCACCTTCTGCTCAGCACTCCGTTCGAGCCAATGGACAGGTCTTCGTTTAAACATCTGACACAGAAGACTGTTTTCCTTCTAGCGTTGGGAACGGCTAAGAGGGTGAGTGAAATGCAAGCTCTGTCAGTCCAAGTCGCTTGTCAAGACAACAACATGGTGCTGTCTTACCTTCCAGAGTTTATTGCTAAGACAGAAACTTCGTCACCCAGTACGAGCTCTGCGCTGGTACCTTCGTAGGACAAGGTCGGAGTCGTGTCCAAGGCAGCTGTTTCTCTCGGTGAAGGATAGAGTGTGGTGGCACAAACGGGGTCTGTAAACATACAGGTATGTTTTTAACCCTTTAATCACACAAGAAACACAAGTTAATAAATGAAGCACCACACTGGAAACGAGACGTGCTTAACATAGCAGCCAGGAGGTACACTAGCGGCAAAGCAGAGATCCAGTGCGTGGTGAGATGAGACAGCGTCCCAGGGCGTGGTGAGGCAAGGCAGCGACCCAACGTCTGCTCTCGTATTCCAACGTATCGTGAGGTGTAGCAGTGACCTAGGACGTGGTGCGGCGAGGCAGCAGGCCAGGTCGTGGAGAGGCGGGGCAAGCGACTCAGGCTGTAGCAGGGTGCAGTGTGTGTGTCGCAACAAGTGTAGCCGCAGGAATGTGTCGCTGCCACTGCTTAGCCTCGTTATATAGCCCTCGGTTGGCGTGGCCGGAATGGTAGTGCTCCCTTATGCTGATGCTTCACAAACCCACGACGGAGCTTCGGGTCACTGGCTGGCTTCAAAGCTTTAGGGCACTACAAGAAAACGCCCTTTCTCCAAAGCGGCCATCTCCTTCTCGAGACAACTCATTAAAGAAGCACATAAGGACTTCCCGGAGCACTTAGGCCCCTTACTCAGGATAAGAGCCCATGATGTACGAAGTGTAACGACGTCCCTGCTTTGGTCCATCAACAGGGCCGTATCAGATATTCTGGAGGTGGCCTGCTGGAGAACTCAGTCAGTCTTTGCAGACCATTATCTGAAGACTATACAGAGGGTCCATGATGATGTCTTCGCTATTGAACCCATCATGGTAGCATGGAGTGTTGTCTCCTGAGGTTGCTGCCCCCTCTCTCCACTCTCCTAGCCAGACTGCTTCGGTTCACGGATGCGGCAAGGATTGTTGGGAGGCTCTACACCGGCATAGACTCACTTGAGACTGCTAACACTTCCCAGGTGAGAGTCTTGCCATTTCTTGTGGACTATTCACCTATAATCAAACCACCCCTCGAGGCATCGCCCACCTCCTAAAATGTGGGAATCTGCCTAGGCTAGGAGGAACAGGTAATATGTGAAAAATAACAATTTTATTCTAAAATGCATTTTTTCACTTACCTGTTCCTCCTAGCAAAAAGCCGCCCTCCCGCCCACACGATGCCTTTCCTTCAGGACTCTGACGTTAAGTAGGAATGGGAATGCGTGGGGTGGAAGGGACTAGGTCCCAGAGGCGCATCTCTACTGCGCAAGGGTGGGGGACGGTTTGTTTTGGTGGCTGGAAGCGGCGGTTTAACACCGTATACTTATGCTTAGACTAGGAGGAACAGGTAAGTGAAAAATGCATTTTAGAATAAAAATTTTATATATATATATATATATATATATATATATATATATATATATATATATATATATATATATATGTGTGTGTGTGTGTGTCTATATATATATATATATATATATATATATATATATATATATATATATATGTATATATATATATATATATATATATATATATATATATATATATGTATATATATATATATATATATATATATATATATATATATATATATATATATATATATACATACATATACATATACATATACATATGTATATATATATATATATATATATATATATATATATATATATATATATATATATATATATATATGTATATATATATATATATATATATATTATATATATATATATATATATATACATATATATGTATAC
>JAXIVD010004608.1:12500-34668 GCA_036785275.1 Cancer borealis | reverse complement strand
ATATATATATATATATATATATATATATATATATATATATATTAATATATATATATATATATATATATATATATATATATATATATATATATATATAATATATATATATATATATATATATATATATATATATATATATATATATATATATATATATATATATATATATATATATATATATATATATATATATATATATATATATATATATATATATATATATATATATATATATATATATATATATATATATATATATATATATATATATATATATATATATATATATATATATATATATATATATATATATATATATATATATATATATATATATATATATATATATATATATATATATATATATATATATATATATATATATATATATATATATATATATATATATGTATGTATATATATATATATATATATATATATATATATATATATATATATATATATATATATATATATATATATATATATATATATATATATATATATATATATATATATATATATATATATATATATATATATATATATATATATATATATATATATATGCATATGTGCATATATATATATATATATATATATATATATATATATATATATATATATATATATATATATATATATATGCATATATATGCATTAAAGGGGCATATATACATATATATATATATATATATATATATATATATATATATATATATATATATATATATATATATATATATATATAAATGCCTATGTGTATATATATGCATATATATATATATATATATATATATATATATATATATATATATATATATATATATATATATATATATATATATATATATATATGCATATAAGGGGCATATATGTATATATATGCTATAAGGGCGGAGATATATGTTTATATATGCATATATGTTTATATATGCATATATATATATATATATATATATATATATATATATATATATATATATATATATATATATATATATGTATGTATATATATAAATATATATATATATATATATATATATATATATATATATATATATATATATATATATATATATATATATATATATATATATATATATATATATATATATATATATATATGTATATATGTATATATATATATATATATATATATATATATATATATATATATATATATATATATATATATATATATATATATATAAATATATATATATATATATATATATATATATATATATATATATATATATAAATATATATATATATATATATATATATATATATATATATATATATATATATATATATATATATATATATATATATATCTTTTGCTGGTCCTCTCGGCAGCTGTATCCGGGAGGACAATTTACGGTTAGTTATTAATCTTAACAATGTTTTTTCAAAAGTGTGGCAAGGCTTTTAGGAACACTAGGCTTACCTGTCTGGAGCGGGGTCACGGAACACTAGTGACTAACTTTCCGCCCAGACCGATATATATATCCTCAGTTCCAGTGACGTCACGCGTTTTTCCCATCATCCCCTCTATCTAGTGGTACCTACTCTAACCATAACAAGGTATCTAACGAGTGTCGAGAATACGAGGTTTTACCGGTGATTCCGCAAAGGAATCACCGTAATGATAGTTGGCCCGTTGTACTCGGTACACATCTTTAAGATTTATGTCATTATTTTTGAGTAGGTCGTAAATTACCTCTTCACTATATGCTGATGATGTATATATGTATTTGTATTTCCCTTCCCTTATCCCTTCCAGAATTTGTTTATGGTAAAGTGTTCCTCTTGGCCATCCAATGCTCTTTTTTGTTATTATCCTTAGTCCTATGGCCTTCCCATTTATTTTAGCTGGTGGTGTTGCTTCCTGTTCCTTTTACTCTTTCATAATTACTTCTTCCATCGCTTCTTCATCATCACTTGCCTCATTTTCTTTTTCCTGATCATTGCCTAAATTGGCACTTGTTGGTGCTGTGGCTGCCAAGCTTAGGATTTCTTTGGAAGAGGATTTTCTGGCATGATTATTGGTGGAATATTGTTCAATTTAAATACTTTGTTAAGTTCAGTGTTGTAGGATCCAGGATTGGCTAAATTATTTATATGGGAATGTATTATACAGGTCAGAATGGTCGCAGCTGTTTCTTTTTTAAACCAATCTGTAAAGTAATGCGGTAAAGTATTATTATTATTATTAGTTTTCACTGCTTGGCTATATATTTTAGTATTTTTCTTTTCTTTCCTTTTTGTTTCAATGATCTCTTTCCTTTTCGTGCATTTATTTGCCAGAGTTCGGTGTGGTCCTAGGCAATTAATGCATTTTTTTTTACTCTGCTTTACAATTTTTCCATGTATGTTCTGAGCTTCCACACTCTGAACACACAGTGTAATCCTTTGGCATCGGGCAGTTGTTAGTGGTATGTTCTTCTAGTTTGTAACATCTCATGCATGTCAAGACGGGAATGAATTCGTCAACCTTGATGTTGTGTGCTGGTATGCTCATATGAAAAGCAAGCATGCCTTTCTCTGTAGCATTTTTCGCTGTAGTGGTCTCCTGTAGGCATATTTTCAAGATTCTAGTTTTGGGTATCTTGAAAGTACTTTCAATACCACCATTTATCCATCCGTTTTCTCTTATAAGTTTTTCTTTTATTTCATGTTCGGTGTTGGAGAGTATGAATTCGTCTACATTGAAGATGATGATCGTTCTTTTCGCCTTTAGTTCTGGTGGAATAATGGGCTCAAAACCTGCTTCTGTTAGGGCTGTAGAGCATTAGAGTTTAAAGATCTTGTCAATCTCATCATCTGTGCGAGTGAGTACCACGAAGGAGTCCGGTGTTGTTATTATCTTTGTAGCATATATCTGGTTTTCTGATAAAGTTTTGAGTAGCTTTAGCTTGGTGGTAGGGCTTGGGTTCGGGTGTTTGATTCTCACTCTAGCCATGGTGACATTGGTTACTAAACATATAAAATAAGACAAAAACCTAGCAAACAAGACTGCACAGAGGCAGGACCACAGCTACACTACCTTCAACAACTCCAGTAGTGCCCCCCCCGTCTCCTGAAAGGTATCGAAGGGGACCAGGAGTGTTGCCCCGTGAAGGTCTTCCCCATACCTATCAGATTTGACTTCCTCCCCAGCGGCTTCCTAAAACCACCCCCTAATGGGGCCCCCTTGTGACCCAGGCCTGCGCCTGGTGTCCGCGGGGTTCGGCTTCGTACCACTCTTAACTGGGGTTCTAAGGAAGAGAAAAGGATAGCACACAGCAAGGGCGGGCTCTCACCGGACAGGGAGAAGCCCCGGTACACAGGTGTGGCTTGAGGTGAGGTGTGAGTAACAACCTCGCACTAAAACCGTCGCCTTGTCCTTGAGCACAGCCACGAAGGTGCCAGATCTCAGAGACAGGGCCGGTGGGTGCAGAGACACAGCGGCAAAACTACCCAGAGCGCTAGTGCAGCAGAGGTGCACAAGGCAGAGCAGCTCAAGCAGCGGGCGATCCGGCGAGCTGTTGCCTTTTGTGGTAGGTCTGGAGAGCGCAGGGAGAGAGGTGTTGCCAGGACTGGAGCTGTGTGTAGAATGACGACGCGAAAATTTCTCAGTTTTTCAATATATATACCGGCAGTCGGATCAGGGAAGAAAAGCGAGCTCATCGCTGGACCAATCAGCGCACGTCTTTTGGCACCTGATCGTGATCCTGAGTAAGTTTGTCGCATATAATAAATTTTCAAGTGAGGGCAAACCCATTAAAAACAGAGCAAATCGCACAGCACAAAGCCGATGGGGGACAGTGCCAAATAGTCCTAAGAGACGTAACTAAAGCCTTTGACAAAGTTTGGCACTGTGGTCTTAAATACAAAATACTTCAACTACAATTACCCACAATTATTGAAAAAATATTATGTGACTTTTTAGTTGACCGCAATGCATCCATAAGAATTAAGAACCATGTCGGCCCCCCTTTCAATCTCAGTTGTGGTGTACCTCAAGTGAGTGTCATCTCACCGACACTCTATACAATATACACGACTGACATAGAAAACTCAATGAGGAACCTAAATATATGTTATGCAGATGATATATCACAAAGTGTAGGATATCACGGCAAATCTAAAAAAATGATGAATTTATTAACAGAAAGGGAAATAAACACAGTTAACCACTATGAAAACAAATGGAAGATCAGGACAAACCTAACAAAATTTACGCCCATCCACCTTGGTGCCAAGAAAACCATCGCATTAAACATCAATGATGACCAAATAGAATTTAAGATTAGTGGTAAATGCTTGGGACTTAAGATTACATCATCAGGATACTACAAACACATAGAAGACAGACGGAATAAAGCACTGGCAGCCCTTAGGAAACTTTACAAACTATACCACATGCCTATTAGAATTAAAACACATTTAGTTAAGGCTCTAATACTCCCAATTCTTGATTATCCGCCAATCCCCACTCATACTATAAGTAACACGCAAATTCTAAAATTACAGAAAGTTCAAAATAAAGCACTAAGGTTTGCCACTAATCAAAAATATCCATACACCATGAACACAATACAAATACATACACAAACAAATACTATGCCAGTAAATATAAGATTATACAAAAGAACACAAGAAATATGGGACAGATTGGAGTTATTACAGATCCCTGGTTATCAAAAGCTTAAAGATAATCACAATAACATCATTAAGTTCCACAGAGACTACCCAAGCAGTATAGACGCATGCAACACAATACCCAACCCTCTATACTAATAACATTAAACCACAAAACACTTACCTTCATTAACTGAAACAGCACCTGACGTCAACAACTGACAACACCTTCATGTTGAATTACCTGAAAATGAAGATTCATATAAAAGAAGTAGAAACGGAGATAAAAGCTAATAATAAAACACTAACGAAAGTACAGTGAACACTCACACTAGCAAGCGGGTACAAATACATATGCACTTGAAAAAAAAAAAAAAATAATAATAATAATAATAATAATAAAAAATTAATTAATTAATTAATAAAAAAAAAAAAAAAAAAAAAAAAAAAAAAAAAATATATATATATATATATATATATATATATATATATATATATATATATATATATATATATATATATACATATATATATATATATATATATATATATATATATATATATATATATATATATATATATATATATATATATATATATATATATATATGTATATTCTAAGCAAGGTGATAATGCCTAACATTACAATCAATAATTAATGTCGCTGTGTCAGCCTCTAATTAAATAATCATAAAAGAATAAAGCAAGGTGGACCGCCCACCTACTTTTATCTACTCCTTATTTCTATATTTCTATACTTTTATTCTTCCCCTTTACCACTCTTGTATCTCTTCACCCCTCTTTTCTATCCAATTTGTTTGTTTGTTTGGCAAACCCATTACCACCACGTCTGCCAAAACTTAACATGCGCTGCGCAGACTGGGGGCTATTTGCCGCCACAGCCGACGCCATCCTGGCGGACGCTGATTTCCAACTCCCGCTGGGTGATCACGCGGCACTTTTTTCTTCCCTCGTTCCGGAAGCAGCACGACAGGCAAACCCAGCAGCCAAAGGGAGTTCACGGCATTACAAAGACGCGTGGATATACGGACTACGTGTAAAAGAACTCAATAGGAGGCTCAACGCGGCAAGGAAGGAGTACCGGTGCGACCAAACACCTGCACGCCGGTCCTACCTTCGCAGCGTTGCCCGTCACGCCCAAACCACCAAGGCGCGACTCAGGGAGGAGGAGTGGCTCGCCTGGTGCCGTTCAGTCGGCCACCAGACACCCATCGGTGAGTTGTGGCGCAGGGCCCGAGGCCTTTACAACCCTTGTCCGCCGCGCCCCCCTGCACATCCTACTCCTCTGGAGGAGGCAGAAAGACTGGCTGCTCATTTTGCTAACCGCATTTCTCCTTCACAACTAACCACCTCAACGAGGAGACAACAAGCTGGCCTGGCGGGAGAAAGGACTGCAGGTTTAATGGAGGCGTGCCAAGAGGAGGCGCCCACAGACACCCCTTTTGTGCTCCATGAGCTCCGGAACGCTATCCCGCAAGGACGGGATACGTCACCTGGTATGGATCAGGTCACATACTCCATGCTCTCTCGTCTTGGGGATGTGGGTGCAGGCTCGCTACTCCAGCTCTGCAATGCCTCTTTGCAGGCTGGTGCCTTGCCTGTATCCTGGAAGGAGGCTGTCATCTCTCCTATCCCCAAGCTGGGTGAGCCTGGGACTATGAGGCCGATATCCCTCCTCAGCTGTGTCGGGAAGGTCACAGAGCGACTCATCCTTGGGCGGCTGCGGTGGCAGGCGGGTGAGTTCCACCCCCATCTCTTCGCCTTCCAGCATCAAAGAAACACCACCTCCTGCCTAATGACCCTACTTCACGCACTTCGCCAACGCTCTGGCCTCGTCGTCTTTCTCGACCTCGAGAAGGCCTTCGAGCTGGCGAATCCCCTTGCTATGTTAGAGGCCTTGGTAGCAAAGGGGATTAGAGGGCGCCTTCTGAAGTGGGTCAGGGACTTCCTCACGGCACGCACTGCCAGGGTGCGCTTCCAAGGGCGTCTGTCCTCCGCACACGGGCACCCAATGGGGACTCCTCAAGGCAACTGTATCAGCCCGTTCATTTTTAACACACTGGTGGAACGGCTGCTTGAGACCTCTTACAGGCGTGGTTCCCTCCAGGTCATCGGCTTACGCCGATGACCTGGCGCTCTTCCTCCCAAGGGCCAACTACCAGGAGCAGGCTCATCGGGCCGTGAGCCTTTTACACCAGCGCTGCGTCTCTCTGGGACTTAAGTTCAACCCCGAGAAGACGCGCTACATGACCTTCGGTCTATCCTCGCTCACACGCCCTCTAGCCCTAGACAGCGCACCAGTCAGTCGCACCATCAGACACAAGCACCTAGGTGTTTTCTTTGACCTGGGCCTCACCTTCAAACACCAGGTCAGTTACATTCGTACCAGGGCAGAGGCCCGACATAGAGTGCTCCGTTTCCTTTCTGGAAACGGGCCTACACGGGTTGGTGCTTCACAGCAGGTGCTGCGCACATTTTATGTGATGGGTGTTCGCTCTATTGTAGACTACAGCTCCCCTGTCTCCCAGGGCTCGCTGTCACCTCCTTCAAGTCCCTCGAGGTTACCCAGAATGCGGCACTGCGCTCCATTCTCGGGGCACCTCGATGGACTTCTGCCGCCACCATGAGGGAGGAATGTAGCCTGCCTACAATTAGAGCGCGCATCCAAGCACGCAGCTGCTGTGCCATGATGGCCTACCAACGCCGCTGGCCTAACAGCCGTCTCACCCAGGCATTCCAGCACGCCTTCAACAGGCTCCCAGCTGACCGCCCTGACCGAGATTGGGTGCATGCTGCTGCCGATGTGGCTCGCTTCTTTGGTGTTGGAGACGTGGTGTGCTGTGGACCTGACCTTCCTATCACCGATCATCCGCTCCCGCCTCCATGGAGCCCACCACCTTTTTCTGTCACCACCTTCACCGGCAGCAAGCCCAAACAACTACTACCGGCTATCCTCCGTCAGGAAGCGCTCCGCCTCGTAGCCACCTGCACCTCCCCGACTGCCCGCCATTACTTCACTGACGGGTCGGTAAGTGATGGGGGCGCAGCTGGGTCTGCTTTTATTTGTGGAGACGTCAGAGTAGGGCGCCGTCTACCCCGCTACGCAACAGCGTTCCAAGCCAAGCTCGCTGCCATTCTCCTTGCTCTGTCACACGCCCATGATACGCGGGGGGAGAATGGCGAAGAGATTCACATCTTCAGCGACTCGGCCTCCGCTCTCCAGGCATTGCAGCAAGCGAGGACAACCTTGAGCTGCTGTCCGCCCTACATCACCAAATGGTCCACCTCCACCGGGACGGAGCCAACATCCACCTCCACTGGATCCCAGGCCATGTGGGAGTGACTGGTAACGAGCGAGCGGACACGGCTGCTAGACTTGCCGGCACTGAGGAAGAAGTGACGCTTGAATTCCCTCGCAGCTCAAGGTCACTCAAAACTGCCTTTCATGCCGCTGCACTCAACAAGACTAAAGACCTCTTTGAAAACGCACTAGAGGCGGGGTCCGCCTCCGCTCGCTGGTACAGCCAGGTCACTCAGCGCCGACTTGCCGTCCTCTCTGGCTTCAGCCCCACCGTTGCGAGGTCTATTCAACGGCTGAGGCTGGGCTACTTGTGCCGTGCCCAAATCCTAAACACGCTACCCGACACGTGTGACCACTGCCTCACAGTAACAAACCACCCACTTCTTCACTATGTGCTTCAATATCCTGAGACCTCCAACTTAAGAAGGAACCCCTACGACCCTCATATTCCAGGACTCGAGGCAGCAGCAAGGGTCATCCGTCAAACAGCTGTCTCCACCCTCGCTGCTGTAGGGCGTCAATATCCTCCATCCCGATAAGCACAACCCCCTTACTAGAAATTAAATCGACTACTCTGACGGGCTCTTTTAGCTAGCCCGTGTGTCCCCCCGAAGGGCACGATAGCCAACCACCACCACCACTGAGGGCAAACAGTTCACATTCCACCCTGGATCCTCACTGTAGCAACACCTCAGCCGCTCTGCTTCAACACCGCACCCACTCTGCTCTAACCACCCAACGAAAAACAGAGTTCAGTTGTCTCTTGGACTTAGGCTCCATTCTGCTCCTCTTACCGAGCAAAAACAGAGTCCAGTCATTCAACTGACTTAGTCTCCAGCCGGCTTCTGGGGTGTTCAGGCACCTTAGCGGCCGAACACCATTGGGAGCGACGGGAGGAGACAGCGGAGAGAGCTCTGGTGAAAGCAAACTACTGTGTAGAGGGACGTTTCCAGTGCTCTGTTTTTAAAACGGCCTTTTTTGCCCATTAGCTGGACCAGTCGTAGAACGAAGCCGAACCCCGCGGGCAGTGCCACAAGGATGCCCATTAGATTGGGTGGTTATAGGAGGCGACTGGTCTGGGGCACTTTCTCTTAAGTATAGGTTTGACCCTCACGGGGCAGCGAGTCCTGTAGCTTACGATACCTTTTAGGATGTGGGGCTACGTTAGGGACTCTGCTGTAGGTAGCAGGCCACTTATTTTTAGCTGTGTTTCTACTCTTGGAGTAGTCTTGTTTATAGGAGTTTTATTAATTATTTAGTTTTGTTTTGCTATATTGACTTTATACCACTTCCACTGTAAAGTCACAGTTTCTACTTTTCCTCCACATGCACCACCAAGATGCCAAAAGTGAAGATAAAACACCCTAAGCCGGATGGCAACAAGAAATACAAACTGATGAAGATCCTCTCGGAAGAACTGATCTATGCCACTAAGATAGCCATATTGTATGATGGCTTTGTCATCATTACTAAGGATGATGAAGAAATTGATGCTATATTTACGAAGATCACTGAAAAATTAGCAAAAGAAGATTTCACTCCAATCATTCCACCAGAGCTGAGAGCTAAGAGAACAATCCTGCTTTTCAACGTGGACGACTACATCTACAGTCACCAAGAGAACGAAATCATCACTGAGATACTGGCCAACAACACATGGATTCCACACATTGACAGTATTTATAAAATCCCAAGAACAAAAATCATCAAAATTACTTTCTCTGAAACATCAATCTCCAAAAAGGCAACAGAGACAGAAATTCTGGCTTTTCATCTCAGAATTCCCTCTTACAATATTAAACAAGATGAGTTTACACCAATAATGACCTGTATGAGATGCTATAATATAAAAGACCATCCAACAAGCCAATGCCAGAAGCCTAAGGACCTCAAAGTATGCTCAGAATTTGCAGAGCAGGGTCATACTTGGCGAGAATGCCAAAGCACATATAAAAAATGCATCAACTGCCTGGATAATCATAGAATGCTGGCTAACAAGTGCCCCAAAAGAAAAGAAGCAGTGGAAGCAAAAAGGAATAAAATAAAGAACACTAATAACAAAACATATGCACAGACACTCACAAACACCAGCACCCCAATCTTCAATACCACAATTGACAAGGAAACTTCCACAAAAATAATGTTATGCATGCTTCATGCTCATCTTATAAATACAATCAACCCGGGATCATTTAATGATGAATTTAATGGAGCATTAGCACTCAATAACCTGCCTAAAGTCAATCTTCCACCTAACCCACCATCAGATCTGATCTTCAACATTCCTAATCAGATAAACATATCTCAGGGAAAACCACCAACTCAACAACAGCAACAACAAGAGCAATACCATCAACAAGAACAACAACAACAGCAGCAGCAACAACAACAACAACAACAACAACAACAACAACAACAACAACAACAACAACAACAACAACAACAACAACAACAACAACAACAACAACAACAACAACAACAACAACAACAACAACAACAACAACAACAACAACAACAACAACAACAACAATAACATCAACAACAACAACGTCACCACCAACAACTTTCACAGCAACAACCAAAATAACAACAATGCACAATGACACCCAACACAATTGCAACAAATGAAACTCCAATACACATAAACATTACCCAAGAAGATGAAGTTGAAGCCTTCCCACCACTTGAACAGATATCAGGGAATGACATCCAACTACAACTTATCAAGAAAAGAAGTCTAGGCTGGCAAAGTAACACCCAAATTTCAATAGAACAATTAAAGGATGACATTGAAAATGGAAGGATAAAATGGCGATACCATAACAACTCATACATAGAACAGGAAGTATACAACTACTTGATAAATAATGAAATCAACATTGAGAACTGCTTCTGCACTATTGACGACAATCAGTTCAACAAAATTAGAAATGGACTACAAGAGGAGAAAACTCCACCAACAAATAAACATCAAAAACACAGACCGGAACATTTTCAAAATAAACTAAACAACTAAGACCACAACATTAAATACCTCCACTACAATATAGACTTTTTTCTAACATGGATAATATCACCATTAAACAGCATAATGTACACACCTGGAGAACTAATAAATTCCTTTTGACAAACACGTACTTACAATATCAACCTCATGTCATTCTCTTAAATAGTACAGGTATAAAAAATGTTGAACCCATAAAAAATTATGGCTATAACACATATAAGACTAACAGCTCCAATGAACCCCACGATGGTTCTGCAATACTAGTAAAAAAACAACATAAAACACACAATTACAGATAATTTTGACACTGACATACTACAAATCACAATTAACACGAAGACTGGCCCAATAAACATATCAACCACCTACCTACCCCCCCGCAGACCATTCTTACCTTTTCCTGACTTCCACAGACTGGCAACACAAAAAGATCCAACTTACATCATTGGAGATCTAAATGCAAGGCACACAATATTAAACAATAATGTTTGTAATAATGTAGGTAAAGCAATAAAAAAACTCATAGATCACCGTAAAACCAGGTATATGGGACCCAATTTCAATACCTTCTTTAGCCACAATCATGCATCTACACCTGACATAATATTAACCAACAACAGAACATACCATAACTTGATGATAAAACCTGGTCCTAATACTTCATCTGATCATATTCCTCTCATTATCAGCATCACAACTCAAGCAGTAACAATACCTTCACAACCTATACTAAATCACAACCAAGCAAACTGGGAAAACTTCTCTAATGACATTCTCTTGAACAATACCAACATAAACACAACAGACATTATGACACAAGATCAGTTAGATAACTTTATGCAACAATGGTTGAGCAACATAACAGAAGCAATGAAAAAACACATTCCAATGAAGACAACTACTACAGAACAAAAAGCACTAACAAACAACACAATAAAACAACTTACCTTTTGGGCACAAAACATCACAGATAACAGTAGACATATCGGTTGGACACGACTAAAGTTTGCCACTCTTAAAAGAATCAAACAAGCAATCATTAAAGAATGTAAAAATATTCAGAGTAAGAACTGGGAAGATAGAATCAAATCACTAAACAAAATACATAAAGATTCAAAGAAATCATGGTCTGAAATAAAAAAACTAAAAGGTAACTAAAACAATAATAATAATTACATCATACATAACAATGAAAAAATACATGATATACAGAGGCAAGAACACATCTTTAAACAAATTTGGAGTAAAACATTTCAAATCAGCCAAGAAGAAAATATTAATTTCGACCATAACACCGAGAATATGGTAAATGACTTCCTTGAGAACAATGCACACATCTATTTCCCTCTACCCAGAGGAGATCCTGATAACTTAAATAATAACAGCCAACTATTATACAAGATAACAAAAGAACACGTCCATCAAGTCATTAAAAGCCTAAAAAATAATACACCAGGAAACACAAAAATCAATAAAGTAATACTACATAAATTACCAAGTGAAGCAATCGTTACTCTAACTATATTATTAAACATTTCTTTATCGATGGGTTATTTCCCTAAACAATTCAAACACGCTAACATAAAGTTAATCCCTAAAGCAAATAAGCCACCTTCAAACCCAATTAACTATAGACTCATCTCATTTCCAGAAGTGACAGGTAAGATTTTCGAAAAAATCATAAATCATAGACTCAGGAATCACCTAGAATCCGAACATCTCATACCACATCATCAACACGGTTTCAGAAACTATAGATCAACTCATACTGCCATAGCTACATTAACAGAATCCTTAACTCACGCCTTAACCAACAACAAAATATGCACTATAGTAACATATGACATTTCAAAAGCATTTGACAAAGTTTGGCACCCTGGTTTGAAATATAAACTAAGCAATTTACGACTACCTCATACATATATAAGGCTTTTAAGCAGTTTCCTAGACACTAGGTCTGCCAGCATCACATTAAAATATCATATTGGTCCTTCTTTTCCATTACTCAGTGGAGTGCCACAGGGGAGTGTTCTATCTCCAACCCCATTTAGTATATATACATCTGACATCCCAGCACCCGGTCCACATTGCACAAATATTGCCTACGCAGACGACATTACACAGATAATATGCCAACCTGGGAAAAATAGACGCTACCTAGCAAGAAAAGTTGAAAGAGAAGCTCAAGCAATTAACACATTTGAAAAACAGTGGAAAATACAAACAAATATGAATAAATTTACAGTTCTTCCCATTGCAATATACAAAACAGAACCAATTAGCATTAACAACAATATCATCCCTTACTCAGAAAAAGCAAAAATATTAGGACTTACAGTTAACATTAGAGGCTGCAATAAACAAATTACAAATAACACAACCAAAGCCGAACACGCTCTATACACATTAAAAAGATTTAACCATCTAAACACTAACATAAAACTCAATCTTATAAAAGTTTGTATCCTACCAATCCTAACTTATTCTCCATATCCATTAACAACCTTGTCAAAAACATCCATTAGGAAATTATAAAAAGTCCAAAACAAAGCTATAAGATATGCATATAATGAAAAACATCCATACACTAGAACCATGACAGAACTACACCAACAAAGTAAAATAAAACCAATTAACATCACATTACATGAACAAGCACTCAAAACAAAATCAATTCTGCAGAATAATATTCAAGACGAAACATACATAAACTTAATTACACAAAACTTACAAAACGATTCAGAACATTCCTGGTTCAAAACAACTTGTAAAATATTAGAAGACATTGCTCCACTTCCAATATATAAATGAAATTGCATGCGGACATTATACTTACTGGATAGTGGTACACTTTGTACACTTCGACCACTGCACACATCTAGATAATACACCATCACACAATTAAGTTTATATATTTTTGTGCACTTTTGGGCATTTAGGGATTAGGGAACTTTTGTAAAATAAATTGTAAAAAAAAAAAAAAAAAAAAATAGTGTAGGGACTTGAACGGTTTAATTAAGGTAAAAAAAAAAAATAAATAAAAAAAAATATATAATAAATTTTTTTTTTTAAATAAATAAATATATAAATAAATAAATAAATAAATAAATAAATAAATAAATAAATAAAAGGAAAATTAGAGTAGAAAGGGAAACTTCCAACATCTTAATTACAGCCTGCCACAATTATCTAAATTCATAAATAGGCGCAATGCACAATTAAAAATCTAAGCAAGACGTATAGTCCGTCTACTTTTATTCTTTAACTTCTTTACTCTCTTCACCCTAACTTTTACCCACCTATTTCTTCTTATCTCCCCTCCCCCTCTACTTTCACCCATACTATCTATCCCTTTAAAACAAACAATCAAACAAACAAACACTTCTCATTCTGAATTCAGCAGCCGCACCGACAACACCTCAGCCCCGCTCTGCTCCTTGGACTGACTCACCGGTCCCCGTTACGATGCAACAGCTCGCCGGTCCGCCCGCTGCTTGAGCTGCTCTGCTTCTCCGCCCCTCTGCTGCACCACTACCTCAACAGCAACTAGTCTACTGTGCTGGCACCTTCGTGGTCGCACAGCATTCTTCGTTGTGGAGGAGCAAGGGTGTAACTCGCAGAGCAAAAGCTGAAACTTTGATAGCGCAGCTGTCCTTACTTTGGAGCTCGTCACACGTATCCACAAGTTGCAATTGTGTACCGGGAATCTCCCTCTTGGTAGAGAATCCGCCCTTTTGCAACCCTTTTATTCTCTTACTGTATTTCCTTTTCGCCCTTAGCGTCCTCCAGGTGGTGAAGGTGAACCCCGCGGCTTGCACAAGGGGGGCATTTAGAGTGCTGCCTTAAGCCACCTAGATTAGGTCGGGCAAAAACTCATATTGGTTGGCCACGACAGTTTTTAGGAACTGGACCAACTAACTGATCTGCATAGGCAGGCTTCTTATTTTCCTATCCTTAGCTGTGTTGTATGTCGGGCCCTGGCCCCTTGTAGGAAATTTACCCCTGTACCAACGATACTACACCAGCACCTAACTACTCACTCTAGTTAATGACGTCTCAATATGGCGAGGGATAAGATCAAGCACCCTAGCCCCTCACCACACTTACGGATAAAACTTCTAGAAATACTGTCTCGGAACATTATCTACGCTACCAAGATCATTACCTTGAATGACGGTTTTGTAGTACTAACGAGAAAGGATGAAGACTTAGACAAGATTTTCCAAGGAGCAATCCAAGCTGAAATGAAAAAAGCCAGCTTCACTTCGACCCTTCCACCAGAAATAAGGGCCAGACGGACAATCATTGTATTTAATGTAGATGACACCATCAAAGATCATACTGAAAAAGAGATTGAAGAGGAACTTATGAAAGAAAATAACTGGATCACAGAAGGGATTGATAATATTTTCAAGTTCCCAAAAAATAATATAATGAAAATTTGCTTCTCTCAAACATCAACTGCCAAGAAAGCTACTGACATCGGCCTGTTAGCATTTAATATGAGTATTCCATCATATAACATTAAAACAGAGGAGTATTTTCCAATCAACACCTGTTACAGGTGTTATAAAATAGAAGACCATTTCTCCAATAAATGCCCTGAAGAAAAAAGCTTCACAATTTGTTCAGAATGTGGAAGTAAGGACCATACTTGGAGAAACTGTAAAACTGAAAGCAAATGCTGTATTAACTGTGGAGGGGCACACAGCATTTTGGCATTTAGATGCCCTATGAGGAAAAAATTAAGATAAGAGAAACTGAAAGAAAAGAAAGAAGAAAGGACTAACACATACAGCCAAGCTGCTTCTAAAAGTCAAACTAATGAAAACCCATCTTTTGCCAATACATTTAGCATAAATCTACAAAAAGACACTGCCGCAACTATTCTGACCTGCATGCTTCACGCACACATGGCAAACATAGCCAATCCTGGATCATATAACAAAGAAATGAATGACTTGCTGAAACAAAACAAACTATCCCAAGTCAATCTCCCTGACAACCCACCGTCAAAGGATATTATTCAGATGGCCTCCAACACAGAAGATGAAACTACACAGAATAGAAACACAGCAAATATGGAAGAAGAAGCAGATGTGAGTTAAGAGGACATTAATGAAAACCAAGAGGAGGAAGAAATGCCTGCTCTAGAAGATATCAAAGGAAGAGACTTAGGACTATTAATAATTACAAAAAAGAGTGAAGGATGGCCCAAAGAAACTATGAATCTCAAACACCTAATCCATGGAATTGATAAAGGAAAGTACAAATGGCTTTACACCAAAACAACACTCAAAGAGGAACAAGTAATACAATACATTAAAAACAATGAAATAAACCCTAAAGACTGCTGGACGATTGTAGACGACCAACAATTTAGAAAAATAAGAAATGGTCAATTCCAGGAAAGGACACCACCAGCCGTAAAGAACAGACAAAGGAAATCAAGCCAATAATCTATAAATTCAATACAATACAAAGAAATATAGAAGAGATCACAATCATTCAACATAATGTCCACAACTGGAAAAATATTAAATTCATGCTCTGTAATATGTACAAAACAATAAATCCAGACGTAATTTTATTAAATAGCCATGGCCTAACGTCTAATGAAAACATAAAAATTAATGGATTCACTACTCACAAGCTCAACTCCAGCGAAGAACGTCATGATGGCTCTGCAATATTAATAAAACATAACCTGAAATACAAATTAAAAGATCATTATCTCACCGATATACTGCAAGTAACATTAGAAACTAACACTGGCCCAGTTAACCTAGCCACAACATACTTGCCACCTCGCCGACCTTATCTTCCGTTCCCAGACTTTCATTCCATAGCATCACAATCTACCCCCACGTACATCATTGGTGATTTAAATGCCCACCACCCTTACTTAAATAGTAAAACCACTAACAATGTTGGGAAAGCACTTAAAATATTTATCGACAACAATAACCTACACTTCCTTGGACCCACTTTCCCTACCTATCTTTCCTATAACGCCGCTACTACGCCAGACATCATCCTTTCAAATAACAAAACATACCACAATATTTATATAAACCCTGGTCCATCAACCACCTCAGACCATCTGCCCATAATCATTAAAATATCTTCACAGGCTATTAAGATTCCCGATACACCGAAGATTAATTTAAGGCTTGCAAACTGGGAAAACTTTCAAGTAGAATTAAATAACAAAATGGAGCAGGTAAACACAAAGCAACACTGAATAAAGAAGTACTTGATAAATCGTTAAAAACCGGGATCAAATCTATAACAGAAGCTATTAACAACCATATACCTAAAACAACACAGAAAACAGAAGAAGAAAAAAATCAACAATCAACGAATAAAACTATTACAATGGCAAATTTCACGTTTAATAGAAGAAAGTACCAGAACAGGTTGGAGTTACACAAAATACATAGCCTACAAAACCATAAAGCATTTACTCGTAGAGGAATGCAGACTCCAAAGCAAAAGGAACTGGGAATATAAAATAACCTCACTAAATAAAATTTATAAAGATCCGAATAAATTTTGGCAAAATATTAGAAACCTAAAAGGAGTGTCAGTTTCAACTAAACCATACCTTATTTACCAAAACAGAAACATTTATGAAGAAACAGAAAAGGAAACCATATTTAGAAAAAATTTTGGAAGATATATTCAAAATCAGCCCTGCCGAAAACCTGCATTTTGACCCGAACAACGACTACTTCGTTAACAATTTTATCCAAACCAATATTGAACATATATCCCCGAATCAGTATGGCAACCCCAACAACTTAGATGACACCAACTACCTAACAGAAAAAAATAACCTCTCAAGACGTACTAAAAGTTATAAAAAATATGAAAAACAACACCCCTGGCCACACAAAAATAAACTAAGTAAAATTACAAAACCTCCCGAGCATAGCAATTAATAAATTCTCCGAACTCCTTAATATATCCCTATCTATAGGATATTTCCCTACCATCTTCAAACATGCTAAAATAAAACAAATTCCTAAACCAAATAAGCCCACAACAGACCCAATCAATTACAGACCCATCTCCATACTTGAAGTTCCTAGCAAAATATTCGAAAAAATCATCAACTCTAGACTACGCAAATACTTAGAAAATAACAACTGCCTCCCACACTCACAACATGGCTTTCGCCAACATCGCTCTACTGACACAGCCTTGGCAGTTACCACCGAAGCAATAGCCAAGGCTGCAAGTAAGAAAAAACAATGGTGTTTAGTATTGAGGGATGTATCGAAAGCCTTCGATAAAGTTTGGCACAATAGTCTAAAATTAAAAATTTTCCACCTGCCTTTACCAATAATAATAACAAAACTACTCTGCAGCTACATAGATGATAGAACTGCTTCAATATCGTTAAATTCATATGATGGCCCTCCTTTTCCCTCAGGGAAGCTGCATCTCCCCCACATTGTACATTATCTACACTGCAGACATGCCCAGCCCACAACCAGAAGGTATGAATATACTCTACGCAGATGACATTACCCAAAGTATAATTCAACCAGGCAAATCTAAAAATATGCTCTCAAGAAAAATAGAAAAAGAAGTAAAACATATAAATTATTTTGAAAAACAATGGAAAATTAAAACAAACACAAACAAATTCAAATTGTTGCCTATAGCAATAAAAAAGACTGCCAGTAAAGATTGATAATGAAGCAGTTGCAATGTCAAAACATGCCAAGATTCTAGGTCTCACACTCTTAAGGCACGGATACAACAAACACGTAACCGAAATTAAAAACAAAGCCAATGTTGCCCTTACCACAATTAGAAGATTTCAACATTTAAAAAGTAATATAAAACTACACCTAGTTAAGGCTTGCATACAACCAAATCTAACCTACCCTACATACCCATTAAATTATATTTCTAAAATTTCAGTACTTGCTTTACAAAGAATTCAAAATAGATCTTTCAGATTCGCTTTCAATGAAAAATACCCATATACAAAGACAACAGAGGAACTACATCAATTAGCGAAAGTGAACCCAATAAACACCATCCTATACGAAAGAGGATACAGAATAAAGAACAAACTCATATATAATATAAAAGACCCAACATATATTGATCTAATAATAAACCATGAAGACACACAAGATCATAACTGGTTTAGAAAACCAATATCAATATTAAATAAAGACAAACCTCCTCCCATATTTACAACCCTTGCCGAGGATTAACAAACACATAAGTAACACACAATTCAATAAATAGGCATTGACAGTATCATTAATGATTTGCAAGGCGGATTGCCCGCCACCTTTTTACACTCCTACTTTCCTTCATCATTTCACCCAACTTTACCTTTTCTCCTTTCTTCTTCTATTTTCCAACTCTTTCTATCCCCCACAAAAACAAAACAAACAAACACTTCTACACACAGCTCCAGTCGTGGCAACACCTCTCTCCCCTACGCTCTCCAGACCTACCACAAAAGGCAAAAGCTCTCCGGTTCGTCCGCTGCTTGAGCTGCTCTGCCTTGTGCACCTCTGCTTTGTGCACCTCTGCGCTCTGGGTAGTTTTGCTACTGTCTGTGTCTGTGCTCCCACCAGGCCATTATCTGAGTTCTGGCACCTTCGTGGCTGTGCTCACGGACAAGGCGACGGTTTAGTGCCGCGGCGGCAACACCTCAACACTGCTCCACCAACAGCTGGTCAGCCACACAGCCCGCTCACAGGCCGCTCGGCCTGACTAGTTTTGTAGATACTGCCGATTATATCTACTTGCTACCCAGGACCTCTCCTTGTACCGAGTTCCCTCCCTGTCCGGTGAGGGAGCTGCCAGGACAGGCCGCAATCCTACCCTACCTACCCCTTCCTTGCCTCCCCCATACTGGGACTACTCTATTCACCAGCCGAGACCCCACGGGTGCTGAGAGTGACCCTCAGCTATCTGCTGGTCTTGCCGGTGAGGACGAACTCACAGTTGGGGACTTTTTAGGGCCTCCCTCTGTTTCTTTTCGTAAATTTTTCCTTTTTTCTTCCTGCTGGGGGTCCTCCCCCACCAGGATAGCCTGCGATACCCCAGTGGCACCACCGATGGTGGTTCTGTCATCTGGGGTGGGGCCAGGTGTGTAACCTGTTTTTTTTTCAGGGGGTTCTTCTATAGCCCCCCTGTTTTTCTGCTGTCGCGTCAGCGACAACTAGCTATCTCTCCCCTTTGGGGCCAGTCCCGGTCCCGAGTACGACGCCTCCGGGTGGCTGGGGCCTACAGCCCCTGTAGGTAGATTGTTTTTTTTGTTTTTTTTTGTGTGTGTGTATCTGTGTAGTGTGTATCTGCTTGTGTGTGTTTTGTTTGTGGTTGTTTGTTTGTTTGTCTGTTTGTTTGTTTTTTGTGTTTCTTCTTTTGTATTGTATTTTGCTTGTGTGTGTCTGTGATTATTGTTCTGTTTTTGTTTTGTTTTGTTTTTGTGTTGCATTACCAACTAATGCACACATGAGCGGTAGAGCTTCCCAGATCCCGCGTCCCGTGCCATGCGCACGAGGACACATAGATGACGTGTAGCTGGAAATGGACGCTACCACTACCTCCACCAAGCGACCACGCCAACCCTCCATGTCCAGCAATGGATCTTCCTCCTCCACTGGAAGAAACCATGACAAGGCCGTGAAGAAGAGGCCCTCGCTTCATCTGGAAACGGATGCTTCGACCTCTGCCGCTGCTGGAACCTCCTGCGAACGACAAAATAAAAAAGGTGGGGGCGTTCTTTTTTACGTGAAAGCCAGTCTTAACCCTACAGTCTTGCAAACTGAAAAAATAGATAACGTAGATGTTATATTTTTACAACTGAAAACACGTTCTAAGAAAATTATTATTGGACTCATTTATAGACCACCAGTACACAATAATAATAGCGATAGAAAATTATTCGACCAGATAATCGAAGTAAGTAATTCATTTGAAAGCGTAATCTTTGGAGACTTTAATCTTCCTGTAACTTCATGGGGAAATTCTCTTAAATTTCATATGGGTCACGACTTATATAATAATTTATTAGAGAGTGGCTTATGTCAGCACGTAAGCAAACCCACGAGAGGTGATAATATACTAGATCTTGTATTTTCAACAAACGACGGTCTAGTAAGTAACGTTAATACGGGCCCTGAATTCAGTACCAGCGACCATAAAATTGTCTCTTTTAACATAAATCTCGAAGTTTACAAAGATAACGTAAGCGAAGAACTTATCTTCATTTATCGCAAAGGTAACTTTGAAAAACTGAGAAAGCTTTTAACAGATACTGATTGGAGCATAGTAGACAACGAAACCGATGTAAATAGATCGTGGGAAAAGTTTTATAACATCTTAAATGAAGCCGTTAAAGTATGCATTCCCGTTTGTAAGAGACGTCCACGTAAAAATAAAAATATTAATAAACCAAAATGGTAGAATAGCCAGATTGAGGCAGGATTATTATTTAAAAAGCGGGCACATGATAAATATTTACTATCACAAAACGAAAACGATAAAATAGAATACGAAAGACTAAGACGCGAAACAAAAAAGATGATTAGACGAAGTAAAAAAGATCTCGAAATATATATTGCGAATAAAACTAAATCCAACCCAAGGAATTTTACACCTACGTACGTAATAAAAAAGTTATCACAACTAATATTGGCCCACTCCACCTAGAAAACGGTAAGGAAATAAATACAGAATCAGAAATGGCCGAAGTACTAAATGATTATTTTGCATCCGTTTTTACTGTTGAAGACACCGCTGAAATCCAGGGAGTAACCCCAGCTAAACCTAACTTAATTCCTTTAAGCGATTGTCACTTTACTGAGGATATAATAACTAAGGCACTTGATAAAATTAAAGTAAATAAAACTCCTGGTCCTGATTGTATTGCACCGAGAGTCTTAAAAGAGGCAACATTTCAAATCAGCAAACCTCTTGCAATACTATTTAATAAATCTTTAAATTCTGGAAAAGTTCCCGACATTTGGAAATTAGCAAATGTTACCCCTATACAAAAGAAAGGAGATAAAACACTACCGATTAACTACAGACCAATCAGCCTCACATCCGTAGTTGGTAAATTAATGGAAACTATAATACGCGATAAACTAGTGACTTTTCTTGAAGAAAATAGCATGATTAATAATTCTCAACATGGTTTCCGAAACAGACGATCCTGCTTAACGAAT
>JAXIVD010004608.1:0-7500 GCA_036785275.1 Cancer borealis | reverse complement strand
GGTGTCTTAATCTTATGTTTATTATTTTTTCGAATATTTTACCTGGTACCTCAAGAAGTGAAATTGGTCGAAAATTTAGTGGGTTTGTGGTTGGCTTTTTTTGTTTTGGTATTAGTTTTATTAATGCATGCTTGAATTTATTAGGAAAATAACCCATGGAGAGGGTCTGGTTGAACAAGATTGTAAATATGTTTATTCCCTCGATAGGCATTTCTAAAAATAGTCTTTTATTTATTTTGCTGTGTCCTGGAGTGTTGTTTTTTAACTGTTTTATTATGTTAATGATGTCTTGTGATGTGATTTCTTTTGTTAGACTGTTGTTGCTATCTAGTCTTGTTAGGTCTGCTTCTTCGTGTGGTGTGTATGCTTCAGTGTTTCGTGTTATGAAGCTATTTACTATTGTTTCTGTGTGTGCATCAAAGTTTTAACTCTCTTCGGAGCTTATATAAAAAATTTCTCTCGAAATTTCTCTGAATTTTCCTTCTGTTTCTTTTTCTGAGTACAGTTTTATGTTTCCGTCAAGTAAGTAAGGCGAAGTATTTGTTGTGTTTCCTTTAAGTTTGCTTATATTGTTCCAAAAGTCTTTAGGTGATTTGAATATTTCCCGTAAATGAGTTAATTTGTTCTCCCAGTTCTTATTGTGTTGTTTTTTGCATTACTCGACTAGTTTGCTTTTGAGTATTTTAAAAGCTCTATATTTACCCCTTGACCATCCCTGTCTCATACCTTCCTCTCTTAAGTTCTTTATAAACCATTGAATGTTTTTGATTGTGTTGTTATGAATAGGCTTCTGTTCAGTTTTGTGTTTGTTTTAGGGATGTTTTCATTGGTTGCTTTGAGTATGGTGCTGTACCAGGTTTCTAATGTTTGGTCTATATCGTGCTGTACTGGTCTGTTTTTCATCTATTTGCTGCATGCTGTCTTTTATGTCCTTTTTAAATTTATCCCAGTTTGCTTTATTAAAGTTCAGCTGTGGTGTTATAGGAATCTTTATTGTTTGTGTGGTGATATTTAATATTATGGGTATGTGGTCTGAGGGTGTCACTGGTCCTGCTTCAATTGTGTGGTTGTGATATGTGTTTTTATTTGCAAATACAATGTCTGGTGTGGTCTGGGCATTATGGGAATAGTAGGTGGGAAAGTTTGGTCCTAAATGTTGTAATTTGTTATTGTCTATGAGTAATTTCAGCCCAATCCCTACTGTGTTGCAGTAATGATCCCCCAGTATATGATGTTTTGCGTTGAAATCGGCTGGTTCGTTGTTTGAGGCTAATTGGTGGAAGTCGGGTATGGGGAGATATGGTCTGCGAGGTGGTAAGTAGGTTGTGGCAATGTTAATCGGTCCTGTGTGTGTTTCAATTGTAATTTGTAGAATGTCAGTCATGTAATTGTCTTTTATTCTGTGTTTTATATTATCTTTTACCAGTATGGCACAGCCGTCGTGTAATTCATTACTTGAGCTTATTTTGTATGATGTATAGCCTTGTATTTTAATGTTTTCCTCTGTTTTGAGTCCGTGACTGTTTATTATGATAATGTGTGGAATAATTGTCATGTATGTATTTGTAGGTATGTGTCTGTAAGGGGCCCAATGAGCTACGTTATGTTGTAATATTTTGACGTTATCCATGTTTTTAGTATTGAATAAAGTGCTATTTACTGGGATAACTTTCGCCTTGTTTGTTCTCTTGGTGGCGGGGTTCTCTCCTTAATTACTCCAGATCTAAGTTTTTTAAAGAAGCAGTCTTCTGTTGTGGTAAAGCAGTCGTCTAAGTTGATTGTCCTTTATGTTATCCTTTCTATTATTTCTTCTTCATTTATTATGTCTTCCGTGTAGGTCATTTTGTAAGTTTGGTCTCTTAAACGTTTAATTAGTAGATTTGTTAAATAATTTTTTGGCCATCCAACTGACCGCTGGATGTGAATAGTTAATCCGATTTCTTTGCCTTTTGTAATGTGTGTTTTTGTAGAGTGATCTTTGTTTGTGTTGTCCTGTCTTACTGCTTCCTCAATCTTCACCTCTTCTATTACTTCATCTGCAGTATTGCTTGCTTCTTCGTTATGTTTATTTGTTTGACTTTGTTGTTCCTGGTCTTGTTTTGTTATTTGACCCATTTTGAGTATTCTTTCTGAGGGTGAGTTGGAAGGGGCACTGATGATAGGTAATTTATTTATTTTAAGCATTTTATTTAATTCGGTTTCATAGCATCCAGGTTCTGCAGCGTTCATGAAATGAGCGTGCAGCATACATGTAAATATTGTCAAGTGTGCGTCGGTGTTGATGGGAATTGTTGTGGTCAGTGCTGTTGTTGGTGTTTTTGCTGCCTGGCTGTACGTTTTGTTGTTGTTGTTATTTTGTGTTCTTTTATCTTTTACGATTATTTTTCTTTTGGGGTACTTCATTGCCATGGTTCTATGGTCTTCATCGCAGTTGATGCATTTCTTTGTGCTGGTGTTGTTGCACTCCTTGTGCGTGTGATCTTCCTCTGCATACTCTGAACAGATCTTATAGTTAATGTCCTTGGGGCAGTTATTAGTTGTATAGTCCTAAAGTGCATAGCATTTGTAGCATGGTAATATGTTAATGAAGGTTTCTTGTCTAATATTGTAGCTAGGTATTCTCATAGAGAATATGAGGATTTCCATGTCTAAAACATTTTTTGCAATTGATTTCCTGGTAAATGTGATCTTTAAAGTGCGGGAGTTAGGGAACTTGTACATCTGGTCAATATTGTCTTTAGTCCAGTCATTGTTGTTGTATAGTTCTTCTATTATGACGCTTTCAGTTTTATTGTAGATGTGTTGGTCTACACTCGTTATTATAATCGACCTGCTGGCTTTTAGTTCAGGGGGGATTTGCGGTAGGAAGTTATGTTGAGTCAGATCGTCATTGGTGGTGGTGTTGAACACTTTGTCCAGTTCTGCATCCGAGCTGGTGATGATCAGGAACTCTTCTTGTACGTGGATGATTTTTGTAACATAGATGAGGTTTCTTGATAAGATCTCCAGCAGCAGTGTCTTCCTCCTTAGGTCTTTAGGGTTGGGTGACTTGATCTTTACCCGCGCCATCACGACTCATTCATAGTTCCAGTAACACAAAATATATATATAAATAATCCTAAAAGGGGCCGAAGCCGACACACGAACACAGCTAAATAAAATCGTTTGGGCCTCCTGCCTATAGAGAATCGGTTTCTTCTAGTGTCACGTCTTCTAAAAAACGTCGAAGACACCCCGACCTCTTGCCCGTGAGGGACTTGACTAGTCCTGACAGTTGCTGCAAGATGCAGCAGGCACCCTTGGCTCCGTTTATAAGACGGAAGCAAAAATAACAGGAATAGACACACCCGCCCCGCCCCACCCACCGACTGGAGAGAAGGCAGAGCGATCAGTGCCTCCCCAGCGGCTTCGTGGGCTGACCCCGAAGGTCGAAAGGAAGAAAAAAGTTAGAGACAAAGATGGGTTGCCAACCCCCCACCTCACCGCGACCCTCTCCACCCTAAGCGCCACAGCTCTGGGGGTCACTCTCAGGACCCGTTGGGGTGCCGGGTGGTGTGGTCTCGTTGAGGAAGAGGGCACTAGGATTGGGTAGCAAAGGATAGGATCACACTGGGGCGAGCTCTCACCGGACAGTGAGAGCTCCGGTACACCAGTATGCTCCTGAACAGCAGGAAAATACAACTCAGAGCTGTAGCGCTTTTACACCCAACCAATCCCACCGACGACTGCTAAGATGCTGGGGCGGTGAGAGAGTGGGGTGTTGTTGGTGGCGCAAGGCAAGCTCAACCGGTGAAACGGTGAACGGTTCAACCTGTGTGTTTTGATAGTGGCAGTAGTGGCAGTAGCGTTTGAGGTGTTGTCGCTGTAGCCGGCCAAGTCAGTCACCAGTCAGGCACCAGAGTCACCGTCAAGGGCCGGATGGTATACAAGTGAGCGGTTGTAACTGGCTGTTGCTATGCGAGCAGACACTGGCAGTACCACTAGCAGGGAGTGGGCGGTAGACTAGAAGCGCGGGGCTAAGGTGTTGTCGCTGTCGCTGCCAGGCCAGTAATGGTCTGAATATTTTTTTTTCGATTCATGTTTATTGATACCATATAATATAATATATACAATAAAATAAAATTAAAATGGAAAATTACAATGAAAACAAACATACATAAATATAAAACATGGTATACAAAGCGGCTTGTAGGGGAGCCGCCCATGGTTGGTGTCTTGTTAGCCGTTGATGAGCTTTTGGAGCTCCTCTTCCGTCAGGTCCCGATTTTCGTCGAGCAGGAGAGCGTGCTCGTCCACCTCGTAGTCTTCCTCGTCCATGTTCTCGTAGTCAACCCACTCGTCGACTACGTTGTACCCCGGGAACTGTGGCAGCTTCTTCATAGGCCTGGCAGTAGGGAGTGACTTTGGTAGAGGCTCACGTGCTCGCAGCAGCCGCCGCGCTACACTCAGCGCGGGCTCGTGCGAACAATGCTCCATCTTGGCCCACTGCTCCTGCTCGTATAAGTGACCGTAAACTATCAGGAAGGAGACCAGGTCTGCCTCCGTGAAGACATACCTGCTGGTGGCTGCTGTCTGGGTTGCCGCTGCTCTGGTTGAGGCCACCTGAGGTGGCGGCACGTCCGCAGCAATCGTCTTCTTGGCAGGGGCTCGGCTGGCCTCCTCCTCCTTGGGTGGGGGTGGTGGCTCCTGCCGAGCAGTCTTTCTCCATCTGCGTTTCCGTGGTCCGCGTCGTCGCCTCTTCTTAAGGGCCGGCTGGTCCTGTGCTGGAGTACAAAGAAGTACAAAGGAAGAAGAGACAGCAACCGTCCTACTGGACCTAACGAGACTGTCTGCTTAGCTACACTACTACTACTATAATATCTACGTGATAGAGACAAAAGGACAGCAAAGTGGAAGGCTCCTCCCCACCCACCCCTCCCTCCAGCCGAATCTGGCCGGAAGAGGAAGTGATACCATGTAGCATGAAAAAACCAAAATGGAATTTGTATAGGAAAAAAAACAACAACGAGGAGTAATCTATGCTAAAAAAAAAAAAAAATGAATAAATAAATAAATAAATAAATAAATAAATAAATATATATAATAAAATTTTTTTTTTTAATTTCTACGCAGTAGGGAAATATTCGACTTGGTGAACAGATGTTAAGTGCTTATCGAGTTTTTTCTTAAATGATTCAATTGTAATACTGTTGACAATTTGTGCTGAGAGAGAATTCCAAACATTTACGATTCTATTGAAGAAAAAGTGCTTCGCTTCATTTGATCAAAAGCGCTTACCAATGATCTTGAAGCCATTGTTACTGGTGGAGCTTGTGAGATCGGTAGTTACATAATCGTTTATGTTAATATTATCAAAACCATGGAAAATTTAAAAAACCTCAATTAGGTCCCCTCGTAACCTACGTTTGGATAAACTGAATAAGTTCAGCTCCTTTAAACGTTCTTCGTAAGACTTGTTTCGCAGTCTTGGGATAATTTTAGTAAATCTTCTTTGTATTCTCTCCAGCTTATTAATATCTTTTCTATAGTATGGTGACCAAAATTGAATGCAATATTCTAGATGAGGGCGTACGAGTGCATTATATAATGTAAGGATAACTTTTTCAGATTTATAATCAAAAGTTCTACCGAGGAAACCGACCAGTTTGTTAGCTTTTTTTACAACGTCTGAACAATGTTTATCTGGTTTGAGGTCGTTACTAATAGTTATCCCTAAGTCTTTTTCATGGTTAACCTTGGAAAGTTAAGAGTCATTCATTGTATATTTAGTGAATTGATTATTGCTACCGATATGCAAAACTTTACATTTATCGACATTAAATTTCATTTGTCATTTCTTTGACCAATTGACTAACATGTTGAGGTTTGATTGAAATTGTAGTTTATCGGCGGTTGTAGTTACTTTACTCGTGATTTTCGTATCGTCGGCAAATTTTGATATTTTACAAGTGAGGCCTTCATCAATATCATTTACATAAATTAGAAAAAGAATGGGACCAAGTACTGAACCCTGTGGCACCCCGCTTTTAACGTCTCGCCAGTTAGATGATTTACCGTTTATGACAACGCGTTGTCTTCTTTCGGAAAGCCAGTCTTCAACCCATTTAAGAATATTTCCAGATATGCCGTGTGATTCTAATTTTTTTAATAACCGTTTGTGGGGAACTTTGTCAAACGCTTTTTGAAAGTCGAGATAAATTATATTGACCGCTTTTGTCTCGTCATAAATGTTGAATACATCGTTATAAAAGTCAAGGAGATTTGTTAAGCAAGAGCGTTTGTTTCGGAAACCATGTTGAGAATTATTTATCATGCTATTTTTTTCAAGAAAAGTCACTAGTTTATCGCGTATTATAGTTTCCATTAATTTACCAACTACGGATGTGAGGCTGATTGGTGTGTAGTTAATCGGTAGTGTTTTATCTCCTTTCTTTTGTATAGGGGTAACATTTGCTAATTTCCATTTGTCGGGAACTTTTCCAGAATTTAAAGATTTATTAACCCGTCAAGTGCGGCTGTGGGTGAGGCGATGCGTCTCTCAGTGCGGCTAAAAACGCCAAAAATCTCTCTATGGCAAAACGATATAAAAATTACATCATCGCATTCGTTTAATAAATGTGCAGCCGACAGTGAATTTATCTTTGGCTTCGATAGTGTAGTTATCCGGTGATTAGCATAATTTAATAAAGATTTGGTAACTTAACTTGAGAGAAATCGAAGTGGTTCGAAGGTACACTGATATATATATATATATATATATATATATATATATATATATATATATATATATATATATATATATATATATATATATATATATATATATATATATATATATATATATATATATATATATTATATATATATATATATATATGTATATATATATATATATATATATATATATATATATATATATATATATATATATATAATATATATATATATATATATATACTAATATACATATATAAACTTCCTCGATGAATCAGATTTTTTGGTGAATATTCAGATGATGTTTTGTGTGAAAATTATTCTAGAGGTTTATAATATATACCGTTATATATATATATATATATATATATATATATATATATATATATATATATATATATATATATATATATATATATATATATTATTTATTTATATTAAATGAGATGGATAGTCATACTTCAAATCATAATCATGAGAGGAGAGAGAAGAGAGAGAGAGAGAGAGAGAGAGAGAGAGAGAGAGAGAGAGAGAGAGAGAGAGAGAGAGAGAGAGAGAGAGAGAGAGAGAGAGAGGAGAGAGAGAGTGCGAGAGAATGTGGAATGTGTGATCCATACCCTAGGGAATTCAATAGCGGGTGTGACAATCCCCCACCTCACTCTCTCTCTCTCTCTCTCTCTCTCTCTCTCTCTCTCTCTCTCTCTCTCTCTCTCTCTCTCTCTCTCTCTCTCTCTCTCTCTGCTCTCTCTCTCTCCTCATCTCTCTCTCTCTCTCTCTCTCTCTCTC
>JAXIVD010004607.1:25000-34670 GCA_036785275.1 Cancer borealis | reverse complement strand
ATACACATACACACACACACACACACACACACACACACACACACACACACACACACACACGCACACACACACACACACACACACACACACACACACACACACACACACACACACACACACACACACACACACACACACACACACACACACACACAGTTTCAACATGACCGTTTGCCGCTAAGTGTAAGTGAGTAATGACTGGTCATACGTAACCTTGAGTCTGGCGCCACACTCCTCCAGGCGGACGGACGGACGGATGGACGCGCGTGGCCCATTGTCCCTGAGCCTTACTGGTCCAGATGGGGTGAAGGAGTGGCGGGCAGCGGTTCGACCCCCACCATAACCTGTTTACTGGCTGTTACGAGGAAGGCGCGGTAGTCAGCGTGGCTCCGTGTGACGCAAGGCATGCATACATAACACAATGTGAGACTTAGGTCACTCCTGCCGCCCAACACGGGACAGCGACGCGACAAAAGATTAGAGAGGCATCAACTTCTTTTGTGAGTCATGAATCAGTCTGTGCTTCTCTCGGTAATTGTAAACACTTCCTGGTATCATGCACACTTCCCAGTAATTGAAGTAAAACTAACAGGCTGATATTTATTCATTATTGATCTGTCGCCTTTGTTCAAACGCTGGCATTATGTTGACACGCTTCCACGACCCAATAATCATAATAATAATGGATATGATAATGTCCTGCATATAATATGTTCGCCATAGCCTCACATTATTAAAATACTTCGCAAATATTATTTCTTGGCCGCGCGATTTTCTTGCTTCAGTGTCTCTATCTACTTAACAGAACCTTTTTGGTTAGAGGGACATCCCGGTTCAATTATATCTTTCGCTCTTCTCTACAACTACAAGAAAAAAATCTCCTTGGATCAGATAGAGTTTCCCTTGCTTAATTAAGATGTCTCTACTTTCTTTTAATGTGATTGTGTATACGCGTCCTTTCGCACTGAGTATGCCAAGGGACTTTCAACGCTCAGGGTTCACACTAATGACGTAGATTATGATGGTGTTAGGGAAAGCCAACAAGAGGCTCAGTCAGGGGAAGAAAAAAAAACTGGAATGGAGGGAGGGAATGTCCTGGTAAGCTATACATCTTTTCTTATAGGAAGTAAATACGTAGTGACAGTAGTGAGTGTAAAGAACAACAAACAGACGCAGATTACCGTCGTTTGAGGTGTGAGGGTGTGCATAACATCGGCCGCGTGTCTGTCTGTTGACCTTTATGTTATGGAGAACCGACTTCCCGATTTCACTGGAACTGCTCGCCGCTGTGTTCATCTAATTCTAGGAAACAACTCAGGCATAATATAAGGAAGTGAGTTTGCGGAACCAGTTGACGGAGACAATGACAACGACGACGATAATGATGATAATGATGAGGATAATAGTGATGATAATGATGGTGAAAATAAAGACTATGATGAAAGGTGACGACTATAATTATCAAATAGAGGCTCAGATCGTGATGATGGGCACGGAGACTCCACCTCACTGTTCTGACGGGACAGATAAGGGCGCGCCGGGAAGCAGGTTGGAGTGGTGAGCACCTAACAGCTCCTGCCGGGTCTTGGTGCTGCATGACGAGCCGAGATGCAGCAGTCAAGAGTGTATTCTCTCGCTTTTGTCGCTGGTGGGAGTTAGAATGTAGCTTAACACCAAAAACTGGCCCCGCCAACGCTATGAAAGGATGTATGTAATGATCGTAGTAGTTGACTGATTACTACGTTAATGAATCCTTGGTGGTCTGTGTGACGTATCATTCTAAAAATCTTAGTGAACGAAATAAATAAAAAAAAATTGTATCGGTGCTTATATCCAGGAGTCTTGTCTATCCTGGCGGGATGCAATACTAGATAAAAAAAAATTACGGAAATGCAAAGTACTTTTTCAAACGTGATAATGTTTGCTCTGGAAACACATAAAACCTGGTCCTGTGAGGGTAGTATTCAATTTTCAGTGCTTGGTAAGCAAGATTTGCATTAATTTGAAAGGTAAAGAGGCAGGGCAGACACACTTGAGGCGCGCGCGCGCACGCACGCACATACGCACGCACGCACGCAGGCACGCACGTACGCGCGCACACACACACACACACACACACACACACACACACACACACACACACACACACACACACACACACACACACACACACACACACACACACACACATCAACATAAACATTAAATTTGAACAGTTGCCTGAGTAGTTATTATCGTAGCTGATATGAAGGTCAAGTAGTGTGTGGTGATGAATTAAATAACCATTAACAGGTAGCTGTGTTCTCGTACGTGATGAATTGTAAAATAATAATAATAATAATAAATAGTAAATTGTAAAAAAGTAAAAGAGTTAAGTATAATGAAAATAAAGTCATACTAACGCGAGGCCTAAACAATTCATGCTATGCTATGTGGGGGGAAGGAGGAGGGGGAAGAGGGATAACTGAGATCTGAGCACGTAAATAACAACAATAATACAAACATTTCACTGTCCAAACGACACATTTTCACCTGCAAGCATGTGTGACGTTGCTTGAAAATAGATAAATATACACCACCAGTAACAACAACAATATTATGAAGTTGTTGATACGGTTGGTTCAGGACATGGCTTTGGGGGGGAGGTGAGGGGGGAAAAGGAGGGGGAGGGAAGGAGTCCTGACAGGTAGGTAGTGACAGGTAATGCACGCAGGTGGACCGTTCAGGCTTTTGTATAGGGAGCATCGTGCGTCACAGCCTTCTTGGTGGTGGTGGTGGCGGTGGTGAGGGCAGGGGGGAGGGGGATGCACCAGGCACTCAGTGAACACAATATACAAACACCACAAAAATAGGGATTTGTCCTTAACACATGAGAGATTCATAATAGACGAATTTAGGTTATCGGTTATCTAAGTTTTGTATTCTTTGTATTGTGTACCGTTCTTAAAATGTGTTTCGAGGACAGGTTGTCAGAAGGAAGGCGGAAGCATATCAGCTGAGGCCATTGCAAGGTGTGACGACAATCCTTTATTCACTTTTCTTTGATTTGAAACCTTTTTAGTCATAAGAAATGACGCAAGTGATATTTCAAGTATTTTTTATCATTGTTATAATTCTCGCGCCGTTAGAAAAGGATGTTGATGCGACGCAGGTGTGCAGGCGACTGGTGGTCCTCACGACTGAAGTTCCCTTCTTATAACTGAATAACTGTACAAATGTGTTCACGAATGGCGGACATTATTGCACCTCAGACGATGATATTATAAAGAAAAACAAACATTATTAGTTAAGTATCGTTGTTGTTAGCACATTTAGGAGACAACTTCACCAAAAACAATCCAGGTAAAAAAATATCGTTGTACTTACTACGTTGTGATGTTAATATATTCTACAGCACTATTGAAATAAAAAACATTTACTTATTATGACTGTGCACACATTGTAATGATTCAGCCTCTCAGTGTGCAAATGGACGCAGTGGTTGGTGTAATATTAGCGACTCACAAGATGGCGACGGCATCACCCAAGGCGAGGAACTCAAACACAATACTTGTGTTTGATAATAACGCTAAAAGAAAAAAGCTGCAAACGATCCACTGTACCATAATTATTATGCTACAGTGGATCGTTTGCAGCGTTTTTCTTTTTGCGTTATTTTACCCTAAACCAAAAAAATATTTCGCGTATTTCCCTTCTTTTTAAGCATTTTCTGAAAGGTTAAGCTTCTTAGATCTTTGAAAACGTTCAGGAACCGCTGCCTCTGCCTCCGCCTCCCGCTTATGTGTTCCCGGCGCGTCCCAGCCTCGTGTTTACTCACTGTCTTCATGGAGGATCACTCGCATTTACACACACACACACACACACACACACACACACACACACACACACACACACACACACACACACACACACACACACACACACACACACACTCACACTCACACTCACACTCACACTCACACTCACACACACACACACACACACACACACACACACACACACACACACACAGACACACACACGCACGCACGCACGCACGCACACACACACACACACACACACGCCCGCACGCACACACATATTATATATATATATATATATATATATATATATATATATATATATATATATATATATATATATATATATTACATCATATCACTTTATTTGAAAATTCCAATCTCTTTGAAAATATAGGTATTCAAGTGAGGCAATTCCATCAAAATATATATTGATGATTGAGACTTTAACTAGAAGCTTTCATGCCGATGAATGGGATAAATGGGCTGCAGACGGGTTTCTGATACAGTACTTTAGTAATTTTGTTTAAATAAGGGTTGAAAACAGTCTCTCTTAATGATGAAAGTGGTCTGATAAGTCCAAGATTTCTACATTAATAGGTAGTTAAGTCACAATTAGTCGGTACAGATATAAATGGGTAACAAACAAAGGTATATGCACTATACGGTGTGTTATAAAATTATATAACGAATCAAATTTAGTTTGATTTAAAGATGAAAACTGAGCGACACACTTACCGAGCACAGCTAAGGGCTGCGGCGAGGTTCATGGTTGTCAGGTGACGTGGTTGTCGAGGGCAGCGCCGCCATGCAGTCAGGGTTTGCCTTGCTGTATCGCACTTCACTAAACACTCACAAACTCGCCGCCGCCAATTGTTGTTGTGGTGACACTGCATGCTTCTTGCTCGCTCGTCGTTCCTTCCCCGCTGACAGCCTTGCTCTGAGCTGAAAGACCCGCGGCATCGGTCACTCACAACGCTATTTGGTCTTTCATGAAATAAAATAAACGTAAGTGAGGCAGCACCAATCTGTTCCCCATCCCTTTCTGCACCAACGAGTGGTTTTCAAACGAGATTGGATGCTATCTGCTCCTCTGCACCCAGGTCACTGCGCCCGATATAAATATTTCACTCCATGACCGTATGTGTGTTATAGTGTGTGTGTATGAGTGTACTTCCTCTTTTCTGCCTTTAAATTGCTATCATAACAACGGGAAGTCTGTAAGGGTTTACACACAAGTCAGTTTTTATGCTCATTGAAGCCTCATTCCAATCGTTAACAACACTATAGTCTCGCCTCACACACGTAGGGTAAGGAGTGTTTCATGTCAATAATCTGCCTTCCATTTCTGGTTGACGGGAGAAACACTCTAACTTTGACAGCCTTGCACGTGGCACCTCCTTGATACACGTGGTCAAGATGCACTACACTTATAAACTCTTGCTCCCACTCAGCCTTATTATATTGCAAGTCCAAACCTCTTCCTCTCTTTTCTTCACTATTTGATGAAGATATTTCCCTTTCTTTCCAGCAGTGATCTCAAACAGAAACAGAAATATCCATGTTATGAAGCCTACCGCGCAACACTCCCCCCTTCACACAAGCCTTTGTTTACATGTCACTGGGTACAATCTGAGAGAGGGAAGGGATGCGGATCACACTTTTACCATCCTCGAGTACAAGATATTGAGGCTGAAAATAGGAAATCAAAATAAGAATATATAAAAGGAGTTTGATCTCTGCCATAAATAACGACCGTACTGAAAAAGAGACGAGTTCTGGTTGTGCGTGACGGTCGTGGGATCCGAATGCAGGATGAAGCCAATGGAATGGAAGGCTAAGCTACTCTACTCCTACGTTGGGTCACTACTATTGATACTCTTTTCATTTTTACTCTCTCTCTTTTTTTTTTTTTTTCTCTCTCTCTCTCTCTCTCTCTCTCTCTCTCTCTCTCTCTCTCTCTCTCTCTCTCTCTCTCTCTCTCTCATGCGCTGAAATTGAATAGAACAGAATGATTGGGCAGAAAACTTGACCGTGCATTATTTTTAGTCCCTTCAGTCAGTGGTTGAAGTAACAGTCCCTCGCCTCACACTCACGTAAAAATATCCCACGTGTATTAATAGTAACTCCAGCAACGATAATAAAGTATTTTTGCTATGAAAGTCGCCCTGTCTACATCCCAAGACTTAATCATGTGCATGCACGTCACTGCATGACTGATTAAGATTATTTATTATTATCATTATTATTATAGTTATTATCAATATTATTATTACTATTATTATATTTGTTAATGTTACTAGTGTTGTTAGTCTTATTATTGTTATAACTATTATTATTACTATTATTAGTATAACTTATTATTGCTATTATTATTATTACTATTATTATTATTACTGCTATTATCATTATTATTATTATTAATATTATCAATTATTTGATTTGACCATGATATGGAAATACGCACGCGCACAGTGTGTGTGTGTGTGTGTGTGTGCGTGTGCGTGTGCGTGTGCGTGTACGTGTACGTGTACGTGTACGTGTACGTGTACGTGTGTGTGTGTGTGTGTGTGTGTGTGTGTGTGTGTGTGTGTGTGTGTGTGTGTGTGTGTGTGTGGACGCTACAGGTGGACAGGTGTGGCTCCACGCTCCACTTGTTCCTCAGCCAGATTCCAAGATTAACCAAGCATACGGCAGCTGACTCCACCTTCACCTCCACCACAACCATCACCACCACCACCTTCACCACCACAACCTTTATCTCTACCACCACGACCGCCGCCTCCACCACCACCACCACCTTCACCTTTAGCTCCACCACCACCACCACCACCTTTACCACATCCACCTCTATCTCCACCATCACCACTACCAAAGCCTCCACCACCACCACCAACACCTTCACCTTTAGCTCCACCATCACCACCACCACCTTCACCACCATCACCACTACCACCACCATTACCCAGCCTGTCCTCTTTAACACTATTGTCCCTATCACCACTACGATACCCAAACTACCACATCACCACTTCCTCAATGACTATTATCTCCCCGCTATACTACTACAACTTTTAATGCTGCTGCTGCTACTACTACTACTACTACTACTACTACTACTAACAATAATAATAATAGTAACAGTAATAGTAATAAGGATATTGAAATTTTGAATGTTGTTACTGCTATTACTGCTGCTTCTGCTGTTTGATCACTGTTATTACAATTGTTAAAAAACATAATGGAACAATCCCCCCGAATAGGTAACTATAGTTTTAGGGTTAACGAGAGAGCGCTGGTCCTTTCACCCAGAAGCTGTCGTGAGTCAGGATCGAACCCACAACCCTTAGGTTACGGGCCGAGCACTGCACCATTAAGTCACCTGTTATCACCGTTGTTACCGCCAGCCTCAGCTTGCCTACGCTGTTAGGAAACGCATAATGAAACACAAGCCAACACTCTCCACAACAGATATATTGAGAACATTTGGAAATACAAAACTGAGCTGTACACTGTACAAAGTCTGTGTTACATTATACCTGTTTAGCCTGTTTCTTTGTAGATGAACAACCTGGTGGTGTGTGAGGGCGCGCGTGCTCGCAGAACAGGTGTGCTGCAGCGTTGTAAGGTGCCCGGAGCCTGGAGTGTGAGGTTGCAGGGGCGGCGGGAGAGGAGGGAGGGAGGACAAGTAAGCTGCTTCCCTCCTTCCTCCGTCTCTACATTCGTGTTACAAAATTTTCCTTCTTGAAAAAAGTTCGTCGTTGTGCACCTCTCAAAAAAGCACTCCGTGGCCTCCAGGCGAGCTGGGTCCTCGCCTTAGTGGGGCCGCTGATACCCTCGCCTCTTGCCTCTCAATACCCACTACTGTGTTACCAAGCTTATGTTATTACTATTAAGTCCAATGGGACAATTCCATTGAAGAAAATGAAAGATTGGTAGAGAGGAAGGAAATTACTAACAAATAGTAATCTATGGTTAAATGTGTCCAATTACTGTCCTTCTAGAACTAAACTAGAGCATTACCAGATCCTTAGAGTTAACGATCAAGGTGCGCCGCTCATCTAAACTTGAACAGCAATTGGACAAGTCATTCGAAACCCTAATTTACAACCTGTCGTCACGCTCTCACGATGATTTGCAATATCTTGTTTGAATATACATCACTGTCTTTTTTTTTTCATAGTCATGTGGAATATTTTTCTTACAATAAAATCTCATTTCTATTCATGATTTATTGGGTTTGTGAACTTGATGAATTGCCAAGCTTCGTGGTGAACCTGAACACTTGTGCAAACATCAAAAGAAGTTCATCAATATTTCTTTTCTTGCACCTGACATCTTCCACACCTGTAACTCAAACCTACCAACACCCGCGCCCTCCAAACTTGTGCTTGATTGAACCACACCTAACCCAAGTAAATGACCTTGAACTCTCTACAGCTACAGTTTAGGCCTTACACATACTTAACGCTGCATCAAGTTTATTCTCACTGCTTCACCTCTTTCAATCACACCTCGTTCACTCCACTCCATTCCACTCCATCCAGCCGCATCTTAAGCTTATTCCACCGTGCGTTGAGGCGTTCCACCCTGTAAATGCAGTTTGCCTCACCTCCCCAAGCCATAGGTCGACCTGCACCCCCAGTTGTCTCAGTACTAACACCGCCGCCCGCCGATCAGTGGCCTCTAAATCTATATAAATGGCAGTGTGTGAGATCGGACAGTCGGAGCCGCTGCATACTGTCTTCAGGAGGATGAAAACACGCAAAACTAAACAACAATGATAATAATGAAAAAAAAAAAGTTAAATAATAATAATGCGACTGTGTATATATTTTGATTCTCTCCTGTCCCCTGCCCCAACAAGGCTACAACTACTCCTATACATTATGTACATCACAACCCACCCCAACCTCTGCCTCCCCCTCCCTTCTCCCCCCCCTCGGCCCTGTGTCTAACCCCAGCCCACGAGGGGAAGAGGGGCGGAGGGCGAGGCAGAGCAGAAAACACAAACACACAACACTCCCTCCCGTTTGCAACCTGAATGAAGGAAAGGATTGTGTTTTTTTGATATCATTAACCCCGAAGTAATAGTTAAGTGAAGTTGAGTTAGTTAGTTATAGAGCCAATAAAAAAAGGTTTGTTTATACACGTAGTAATAAGAAAACAACGAACAAAGGTTTCTTGAACGTATGATAAAGAAAATGTTTAAGGTTTTGTCAATGATGATAATGATAAAAAAGAAAAAAGGAAAAAATGCTAGTAATAATAGTAGTTTCACCAGCGATTGAATACAAACAGGTGTTAGGGAGGTTCTTGGTGTACTAGTAGTGGTGGTGGTGGTAGCGGTGGTGGTGGTGGTGGTGGTGGTGGTGGTAGTGGTAGTGGTGGTGGTGGTGGTGTTACTAGTCCGTCACGCCCACAGTGATAGGAATGACGATAACAATTTAATGAACGATAGGAATAGTTCTTTATTCTACCTTGTAGTGTGTGTGTGTGTCTGTGTGTGTGTGTGTGTGTGTGTGTGTGTGTGTGTGTGTGTGTGTGTGTGTGTGTGTGTGTGTGTGTGCGTGTCGTCTTACTCTTAATTAAATGATAGGATTTATTCTTTTTTTTTCTTTGGTTTTCGTTCAACACAACCCTCCCCACCCACTCTAATCTCTACGTAAATATAAACACTATATACACAAGTTAATGCAGTACACCCACCACGAGGTTAAATGTAAATTGACAACACACACACACACACACACGCACTCAACACATCCACACCCACCCATCCACCCGCCAACACACACACACACACACACACACACACACACACACACACACACACACACACACACACACACATTCAACACACCCACACA
>JAXIVD010004607.1:0-20000 GCA_036785275.1 Cancer borealis | reverse complement strand
AAAAATAAGACTAATAGCGAATGCACAAAACTTTTTTTCAGTGCAAATAACACACCAAGTGAGCCTGTGAAGCAGTGGACAGGTAAGGGACCAATGGGTGGTTTGTGCACTCGACAGTGTGTTAAAAGCAAAAGCCAGTACAGGTGTGAGCCCGGGGCGCGGTGCCGGGGACACTGGGGACACTGGGGAACACTTGGCTACACTGACACCTTGGCTGCAGACACCTTCATACACCGAGGGGCGGGTTGGGGGAGGGGGGGAGGGTCCACTGGTGTGTAGCCCTGGCGCCCCCGAAGACCTGGCGCAGTAGAACGGCGCTCGGTGGGGCGCGGGGACGCCAGGGAGGGGCGGGGCCCCCGGGCTCACGCAGCACCACAGCCAACAAGAAGCGAGCGACCCTTACTCAAGCTGGAAACGTACCCGCGCGGGGCGGTGGAGAGTGGCTGACCGCTGCCCGCCCCCAGCCGGCCCAGCAGGGTAGGGCTCCCGGCGAGCGGGGCGGGGCAGTGACCTAAACTGCTGGGGCGGCGAGGGCGGGGTGCTTGGGTAGTCGGCGGGAGGCGCCGGCACCTTGGAGCCTGGAAGTGTACCGGCACATCAGTCTTCTGCATTTAACTATATGTTTGGGTATCTATCTATCTATCTACTTACCCGGCTGACATCCCGCTTAAAGGGGGCAGCCGAGACAAGGCGTCTACATACATCCATCCACATGCATTCCCTCACATCTTTGCCTGTAGGCCTCTCGTGGATAAAGGGCCGATCCTCACCGTACCGCACTGCGTGAGGGTCAGTCTCGCAGCACAGCCAGTGATTTCCGCGGCAGGGCCCGACAGCACAACTTGTCTGCCCCTGCCACATCCCTGCCACATCACAACAGGACCATCTCTTTCCCTGCACCTGACCCGATCAACTGATCAGACCAGATGTGGTTGAATCTCCCGTGGAGGCATTTGTACCTCTGTGAATTGACACACTTCAAAATTAGGTCTAAGAATAGAAATCCAGAGAGATCCATCAAGCTGATCCCTGTCCTGCCCGTTACTTTATACTCTCGAGAACGTGTCTCTTCATCCTCTCCATCCCCAAGACCTTTCTTTATCACGTGATTTTTCCCCCCCCACTTCAGTCATCCTTTCCTCCACACCCTCTCCTGATGACCTTACCTTCAGTCCTCCAGCACTGGGGCGTGACCTTCCCCGTGACTTACCTTGCCTGAACTCCGTGGAGTGTGAGTGTGGGTAGGGGTAGTCTGGGCAGCCCCGCACCTCAGGCGGCAGCGGCGGCCATTCGGTGAAGGATCCTCCGCCGCCCATGCTGCTGGTGGCCGTGCCCGGGGTGGTGGTCAGCTCCACCTCGTTGCCGCTGCTCGACCGACCCACCGATATTTCCCTGTGGGTGGCAAGGAGGGTGAGACACTCTAAGGGGCCAAGCACGGATACATACACGCACATGATCACATACAAACGTGTACATACCTACATGTAAATTAAATTTATATTTATATTTGTCTGTGTGCCTGTAGTTTGGTATATTGCTCTCTCTCTCTCTCTCTCTCTCTCTCTCTCTCTCTCTCTCTCTCTCTCTCTCTCTCTCTCTCTCTCTCTCTCTCTCTCTCTCTCTCTCTCTCTCTCTCTCTCTCTCTCTCTCTCTCTCTCTCTCTCTCACACACACACACAACGTGCCATCCCCAGCCAGCCTCCCAGGACTCTAATAAAGCAACAAGGTCAACACGCCAAGCGGGCAAACAGTTACGAGCCACCAGCTGGGCGAGGATCCAATCACGAGCTTCCTGTATAATGGGCAGCCAATCACAGGTGGAATATCTGCCAAGGAACTCATCAAAGGCGGAATATATCACGTGTTGAATATCTCAATTGATGGCCTTCAGGGGCGTGCGATGACTGGGTTAGGAATGGTAGGAGGAGGAGGAGGAGGAGGAGGAGGAGGAGGAGGAGGAGGAGGAGGAGGAGGAGGAGGAGGAGGAGGCAGAGCTGCTCCAGAATGTACAGTATATACATTACCTGGACAAACACAAAATTAATCTATTTACTGTTTTATCTCCCGTGTGTGGCAGTTGTCGTTGAGTAGCCTGAGGTTGTTGCGTCATTAATGTGTAGTCTGCAAGCACTCAAACTGGATACTAATTCAACAAGTAGGTTATAGGCTACATAACACAAATACATACACAAATACATACACAAATACATGCACATAATGGAATACAGTGTTCATCATAAAACAAACAACAAAAACTGATCATTTGTGGGAGACTCAAACTTAACCCAAACGTATCCTTAGTGATTAGACAAACACCAAACACAGTGTTGCCAGAACCCAACACAAGGAACACTGCCATCACTACATGTCCCTCTGCACCAATCACGATCAACCAACAGCCTTGTCACCACACCAATCCTTCCCGTCTTCACCTGTTGCCCAATCACGTACATCTGGCACCTTCCCCATCATAGCTATTTGGATTAATCAGAGAGGAACACACACACACACACACACTCACACACACACACACACACGCACACGCACACGCACACGCACACGCACACGCACACGCACACGCACACGCACACGCACACGCACACACACACACACACACACACACCTTGCCAGCCAATCAGTAACAGCCGCCCACCTGTAATAGCCGCGGTTGGTGGAGGCGATGGGTGTGGGCTTGATGACGAACACGATCACGCCCGTCACTACCAGGATGTAAGACAGGAAGTACAGCGGGTGGAACTGTGGGTGAAAGGGCGTGTGTTAGTTACGGGTGACTGGGTGACAGGATGAGTGTCTCGGTGGGTGATAGGGCGATTTGGTGGGTTTGTGGGTGACACTCAGTGGCTAGTGAGGTGAGACGCGTGGGTTGTGGGAGTGAGAGGGTTGGTGTGTGGAGGTGTGTGTGTGTGTGTGTGTGTGTGTGTGTGTGTGTGTGTGTGTGTGTGTGTGTGTGTGTGTGTGTGTGTGTGTGTGTGTGTGTGTGTGTGTGTGTGTGTGTGTGTGTGTGTGTGTGTGTGTGTGTGTGTGTGTGTGTGTGTGTGTGTGTGTGTGTGTGTGTGTGTGTGTGTGTGTGTGTGTGTGTGTGTGTGTGTGTGTGTGTGTGTGTGTGTGTGTGTGTGTGTGTGTGTGTGTGTGTGTGTGTGTGTGTGTGTGTGTGTGTGTGTGTGTGTGTGTGTGTGTGTGTGTGTGTGTGTGTGTGTGTGTGTGTGTGTGTGTGTGTGTGTGTGTGTGTGTGTGTGTGTGTGTGTGTGTGTGTGTGTGTGTGTGTGTGTGTGTGTGTGTGTGTGTGTGTGTGTGTGTGTGTGTGTGTGTGTGTGTGTGTGTGTGTGTGTGTGTGTGTGTGTGTGTGTGTGTGTGTGTGTGTGTGTGTGTGTGTGTGTGTGTGTGTGTGTGTGTGTGTGTGTGTGTGTGTGTGTGTGTGTGTGTGTGTGTGTGTGTGTGTGTGTGTGTGTGTGTGTGTGTGTGTGTGTGTGTGTGTGTGTGTGTGTGTGTGTGTGTGTGTGTGTGTGTGTGTGTGTGTGTGTGTGTGTGTGTGTGTGTGTGTGTGTGTGTGTGTGTGTGTGTGTGTGTGTGTGTGTGTGTGTGTGTGTGTGTGTGTGTGTGTGTGTGTGTGTGTGTGTGTGTGTGTGTGTGTGTGTGTGTGTGTGTGTGTGTGTGTGTGTGTGTGTGTGTGTGTGTGTGTGTGTGTGTGTGTGTGTGTGTGTGTGTGTGTGTGTGTGTGTGTGTGTGTGTGTGTGTGTGTGTGTGTGTGTGTGTGTGTGTGTGTGTGTGTGTGTGTGTGTGTGTGTGTGTGTGTGTGTGTGTGTGTGTGTGTGTGTGTGTGTGTGTGTGTGTGTGTGTGTGTGTGTGTGTGTGTGTGTGTGTGTGTGTGTGTGTGTGTGTGTGTGTGTGTGTGTGTGTGTGTGTGTGTGTGTGTGTGTGTGTGTGTGTGTGTGTGTGTGTGTGTGTGTGTGTGTGTGTGTGTGTGTGTGTGTGTGTGTGTGTGTGTGTGTGTGTGTGTGTGTGGTGTGTGGGTGGGTGGGTGAATGGGTGTGTAGGTGGTGAGTGGGTGGGTAGGTGGTGGGTGGGTGGGTTGGTGGGTGGATGGATTTGTGGTGGGTGGGTGGATGGATTTGTGGTGGGTGGGTGGATGGATTTGTGGTGGGTGGGTGGATGGATTTGTGGTGGGTGGGTGGGTGGGTGTGTGGTGGGTGGGTGGATGGATGTGTGGTGGGTGGGTGGGTGGGTGGGTTGGTGTGTGGTGGGTGGGTGGGTAGGTGGGTCAGCGACAGGTGAATCAATCTCTGGTAATCTGCTTTTCATCAGCAGACGGCAGTCCCCGCCCAGCACTGTGATGCACACACACCATCCCCCCACCACCCACCACTGTGGTACACACATAATTAATAACCATGCCTGTAGCTTGGTGGTATGGCGTGCCGGTGTCCTGTAACCTGGAGCTGCGGCGGCAGATACACTCTGCAGGTATTTTCTGTGTACCATGTTGACAACCTCATCCGAGGGCATCGCTGCCACCTCTCACCAATGTAGTACGTGGAGTTCAAGGCAGATATTTATTTATCTATAAATCTATTTATCCAATCCTATCTATCTATATATCTATCTATCTATATCAACCTGTCTATCTATCTTTCTCGATATATGTGTAAACATATGTATATGTATAAATAAATAAATAAATATATATATATATATATATATATATATATATATATATATATATATATATATATATATATATATAATATAATATATATGTATATAATCTTGAAGCCTTCCGTAGTGTCGTTAGTCAGTCGCCGTTCATCTTGTTAATGACTCACCGTTCATCTCGTCTAAGTCTCGCCTCGTCTCCAAGAACATTATGTTCTTATGTCATAACTTTAATAACTTTTTACACAGTAAGCATAGTCTAGGACCGCCACGGAGGGTGTGTGTCTTGTCGGACGGCGCTACGCCCAGCCCAGCACATTCCCTTCTGTCACTTGTGTTAGGGCTGTAGAAGCAAGCCGTGCACAGGACGTGGGCGTGTGTCTGTTTGTCTGTCATCCATCAGTTCAAGGTATTAAGGATGACTTAGAACACACAGCACCTTGAGCACCAGCGACAGAAAGGCTGCACGGGTGACGTAGTAACCTCCAACATTTCTCTATAATTATATTATTAAACTTTTCTCATCGTTGTTCCTTCAAGCGTAACCTTATTCTAACTTTCCATTCCGTCGCTGGTGAGCACCCTATAGATCCTAGCAAGCAGGGCAGCTGCTGGCACTGTGCCTCACCCTAATGGGGGACGTGAGTCTGTTTTGTTTTTTGTGGTTCCATACAATGTGTATTGTTCCATTGTCAGTCTCCTTTGTGTACGTGTGACGCCGGTGCTTGTCTCTGACGTCCAACCACACGTTCCAGGATGTTTTTTTCCCTTTAATCGCAAGGTTGAGAAGGTCTTGTTTATTTAATTTGTTCTTGCGGCGCCATAAATAAAGAAATGGGTCTCACAAAGGTAACCAGAGTCAACACACAACACACAACACACAACACACGTCCACGTCCTTCACTCTGCCACAACATGACACTCAACAATTAAAAATGTCAAAATAGTGTAAACTCTAACAATTCTTGCCGCAATTTGTAGCATTAAATCAAGAATCTTTCCAACAATCCTTCTTTTCCTCCTTGTCTTCCCGGCGTTAAGGCAGCAATACACTCGTCTCCGCCGCCGATAAAGCTGAGCTCCTCACACAAACTTTTTTTTTTTTTTTTAATCTCAACATTGGACAACTTCGTGCAGCCCCAACTCAGCCTCTTACTAAAACGCTTCTTAAAGGCGTCCTTCCTGAGGCTTGATCTCCGAGAAGCGTCATTTGTCCTTGAACCAGTGACTGTGTGCCGACTGCTGACACCCCGTGCAGGCAGCCTTTCCATCTTGTCTATCACCATCTTTCTTGGTCACTGTTTTCTTTTCTTCTTCTTTGTTGTAAGTATTATTCGAGTTAGTTTTCAGTTCCTGTCTGGACGAAACTTCTAAGTTTATGTTTATGGACAGGAGACTCTAAAGCATGGGTTAGGTTAGGTTAGGTTAGGTTAGTCACAGCCTTCCTCTCAATCACCAGGAAGACCTACACTTACTCTCCAACTCTCTCAATCCTACTTTTAAAATTTTCTCTTTATGGAGCGGCATCAAGCTAATTAATTTTGTTCCCATTGTCTTCACAGCCACAGGTTTGCTTGTGTATAAAGTTAATCCTTATAAGTCGTTCTGTCACGCTCTTGGCCATAACTGACGCAATTGCAAGGTTCCCAAGTCACCTATATAAGAATAATCTACCTCATTGCTTTGGACAGTGTATTGCTAACTTGCTGAATGATTACTATTCTTTATCTAAATTCATTAACATTTGTGCCCTGCGAGATTATATCATGAATGGAAAACAAGTGGGAGATACAAATCCTATTATATGACTCACTCTTTTTCCAAATTTCAGCTCACATAAACGTAATAAAGGTCCATTCTCTTTAGGCGGAAGAGTCGACCTTAAATAATAAATTGCATATCCTTTAGCAGAGGAACTTTCCATCAGAACTCTAAAACTCTCTGGAAATCAAAATACAGAGCGAAACAAATTGTATTTTCATAATTTTTGAATGGGGAAAAGGGAAAACCTTGTTGAATTATTTGGCTTGAAAACTTAATCTTCTTCATTCATCAATAAGATACAATTCACAATCCTCATCTTCATTATTATCCTACTATTACTATCCTATCCTTTGTATTCACTATCTCCAAATAACCTTGTAAGTGCCTACGAATCTGCTGCTGATTGTTCTTCCTTTGCGTTTCTTTGTATTCTTCTTGTACAAATCTTAACTGCCTCCTTCATCTACACACTACTGCAAACATTCTAAATCAATCCTTTACAAAACTCTAGTCAGGAAAATTTAACGTTCCTTCTTTTTGCCAAATCAGCTCTCATGAAGTTAAGTGTTCGGAGCCTCGTCAGTAACTTTCCTTCCGCCCGATTAATTCAATTTCAGACCTTGTGGAGCGAGTGAAGGAGAGGACCTTATGTTCTTGAGTGTTTAAGTCCTCCACCATAAGGACAAAAGATAGGTGTATGTATGTGTGTGTGAATCAGTCAAATAAATAGTGTGTGTATGTATGTTTGAGTGGTAATGGTGATGAATGAGTGTATGGTAGTATGGAGTTAATGGGTTAGGTACAGTAAAATAAAATTGATAGAAAAAAAAAAAAAGCAAGACGTGAGGGTGTGTGGGTATGTTAGGGTAATTATGGTGTTTACAGGTGAGTTAACAATACAAGTAAAGGTATGAAGTGAAGATGAGTCAGTGGCAAGGTGTGTGTTGATATTGATTAAGTATTAAGTAACAACAGTGATTAAAAAAAAGATAAAACGATAATACCAATAAGGAATACAATGCAAATATATACAATCGTTTAATACATTAAGAACTATAGTAAAAAAAAAAAATAGCATGAACACACACACAAAAAAACACACACACACACACACACACACATACACACACCTTGAACTTGAAGAGCGCGATGCCAGTGATGAGGATGTAGAAATCTGCCGTGAAGAGCGCCAGGTTGAGCGCCGTCGCGGAGGTCACCCGAATAACTGCCGGCGCCACCACGTAGAAGAGGAACTGCGCCGCGCTGAAACCCCCCACCAGCGCTAAGACAGGCCATGTGTCCCACCTCACTGATCCCACGTCGTTGCGCTCCAGGACGGCTCTGCATATCAACCACAATCACTAAATAATACTACACAAGGCTGCAAAGTTACATTAGGGACATTAAGTACATGTTATTTTATATATCTTCTTCAAATTAGAGGTGATTGCAATGGATATGATTGACTTAAATGCCGAAGATGTAAGATATGTTTGAGCCTCAGTGCAGTGATGAAGGCAAAGACAATGTTGCAGACAATGTTGAAAGGTTAGCAGCGGCAGGCAGGAAGGAATGTAATTACGACTATGGAAGGTCTGCAGAGTAAACACAATAATCAAGGAGTGGAGGCAGCAGGGAGGAGGAAGAAGGTGTTGTGCATGAAGGAATCTTAGCAATAGTGTTGTTGGAGTTAAGACACGACACACTTAGCTTTAAAATTGAACGAAAGCAAAAATATATGAACACGTATAAGGGAAACAAACAAGGGAGATAAACAAGGGAAGCAAACAAGAGAGGTAAACAAGATGAGGTGTTACGTGAGAGGAAGGATACATGAAGCAAGACATGGATCAGAACACACCGACAAGAAGAGACATAATTCAACGAGAGAACAGATTGGCGAGACAGGAATCAGATCATACAGACACTCCCAGCAGGTACGAGTAAGACAGAGGTAATGAAGGTGTGATTGGATACAAGTAGGTGAAGGGTGGAAGATGTGGAAAGCTGATAAGGTGCTGGTTGGGGATTAGGGTGTTGTGGGGTTGGGGGTAAGGACGCAACTGTTTGTCAGGAGGTTGTATCGCTAAACTAACTTAGTCTTGTGTATGAATCTCAGGACTTAATTTTAGGTTAGGTTAGGTTATTAAGGAACATTGATCAAAAAGAGTGTGTTGTGCCACAGATTGACTATGTAATGACTGAGTGGTAGTTGTTATTGTTATTATCAGCATTATTTTCATTACTATTGTTATTATTTTCATCATTACTATTATCATCAATTTTTTAAATATACATCGTATTTTCTCTGTGTCTTTAAAGGGTGATTGTACGAAGGGACGAAGGTGGAGGGCTGGGAACCCCTAGCAAAGGAACATTTTTATCTCCCACAAGGCAAGAAATAAATAAAATAAACCGTTTTAGTCTTTTAGTTTTTTTTTCCATTTTTTATTCCTTCCCATTTTTCTATTTTCTTTATTATTTATATTTTATTTGACTTTTTTTTTTTGTCGTTCTAACTGTATGGTATTATTCTTTTCCACTCTTGATAGTTCGTTTGTTTTACTTTTTATTTTCTTTAACACTGTGCCATTCCCTTTTCCTTTCCTCTCCTGCCTGGATGCTGCCTCGCCTTGCCTCCCTCGCCTCTACGGGAATGGCAGGCTGTTGAAAAAAATTATATTGCTATCATTAGTGCTATTCTTTTTGACACTGTTACTGTTACGGCCGCCGCTACCACTATGACTATTCTTACTACTTATACTATACTATTACTATTACTACTACTACTACTACTACTACTACTACTACTACTACTACTACTACTACTATTATTACTACTACTACTACTACTACTACTACTATTCTTTAGCTTGGATGCACACGAACGCTTATATTTCGTGACTCTCTAGACAATAATTAAAGTTATTTGAATTTTTTTTCTACTTATTCTCCCACAGTATTTCAGTTTTGACAAGCGATGGGAAAGTGTCTCTCGGGACGATACAATTTTTTATCATATACTACATCTTTATTCTGTGCACGCGTAGGAACATTCTGATGTCCAATAACAATAAAATGTTTTTTATTTTCATCATTACTTTTTGTATTTTATTTCATCTTATGCTATTTAAATTTTTATTATATTCTATTTTTATTCTGGTTAGGTTTTCTATTTTATCTTTTTTATGCACAATACTACGTAGTCTTTATATCCTTAACTACTTGAATATTTTTTATTTCTTTTCTTGGTGTGTGTGTGTTTTGATTTCTTGAAGAAGTGACAATACGAACATGCATTTTTATTTGATTTTATTTCCTTGCTGTACTAAAAATGTCTGTTTCCATGTTTTTTTTCTCGGTACATGATCCACAGAAGGAAAACAAGGAAAGCTACGTCGACTAAATGCAGGAAAAACAGTCCCATCCTATTCCGTTCCGTTCCGTTTCATTCCATTCCGTTCCATTCTGTTCCGTTTCATTCTATTCCGTCCCATCCCATCCCGTTCCGCCTTGACTCATGGCGCACACACGATCGACAGTATAACAACATAAAACACATCCAGAAAAAAATATATATATCACATAAAAGTTTAGACCAAGCCTTTTCTAACCCTTCCTTTTGTATCAACAGTAAAACAAAATATATCAAAAATGTTAGCTGTCTCTATCAACATTCCCTTTGTCTTTGTGCTGGAACTGTGCTCACATTCCTGCTGTGTCAAAGAAGATTATGCATATTAATCCCTCATTTCTACCGTCCTATCTATTTGTCCGGCTATCTATCTATCTATTCTGCAGCGTGATCCTTGCCACCACTCCCCGGCAACAGCTGAGTCTCTCCTTGTTCCTGTCTCTGTCAATACCTATAATTTCCTGCCTTGCTGAGGCTTTTGATGTCCTTGACTCAGCTGAACTCAAAACTATCTCTTTGGTCACCATTATAAATCCTCACATGGCATTGGCGATCGTATTCTTTGTTAACTTAAAACTTGTCTTTTTTAATTCTAACTGCAATAAATAAAATGTTTTCTATTCCATGCCTGTACGTAGCCACCTTGAGGCAGGCGAGGCGGCAACATTGTCTAGCCTTCCTCGCTCCCTGTCCCTCCCTGTCCCTCCCCGTGCCTCCCTCCGAATGTAAACACAGTTCTCTATCCTCAAATCCAGTGACACGTTGATGCATTTCAGGGGAGAACGCCTCTGGACCCTCGAGTAAGCCTGTGTTTGCATCGTTTCCAGTTTCTATCTATTTTAAGGACTTGTTATGCCCTTGTATTGCCATAAACGAAATCAAGGATGGAGTCTGGTAGGAGTGTTAAGCTTTCCAAACACTCTCCTTCGTGTTTCTATCACTTCCTTTGTACTTTCATTTAAAGTTTTCTTGCGGACTTTATATATTGCATTGATGGCGTGGTCGATGGTCAGTTTTCTTTTTTACTATACTTATCAATAGGTTTTATTTCTATACATTTCTACTGTCACCCAATCTATCTGTGTTATCTATTGGTAGTCTTCTCACCCAAACACACTGTACTATCCACTTCTATAGTGATTATGTTTCTCGACATCTTTTAGCACACAGCCCTTTCAACAGGTAATGCATACAAGTCAATCTGATCATTTTGTTGTTCGTGACCCTAACTTGAAGCTCCATTTTTCCCTTCATGAAGCAGACAAAACCAAGACACCATTCCATCAACCCCCCCCCCCTCCCAACCCCTAACACACCCAACACTGTGCTGTCCTTCACTAAGAATTACAATTTAAAGTCTCATGTCCCAACCCTTGACACATCAGCTTCAATAAAGTTAGAAATTTTGCACCGTGTTTTACAGTCCTTTTCCCTTTATCAGGTGCTGGCCCTGTACTGTGGCCTCGTCCACCCTTGTATGTCTCTCACGTTTGCTGGGTCTCAACACACACTGCTTTGTCTTTCTTAACAAGGTAACGTCAAAAGATAATCGTTCCATCAATTGTACTCCTTTAAATGGCAGTCTTCAGTATCTCACATTCCAATGCAATATTGCTTGTCTTGCCATATCCTCCAGCTATTTTCACGGTTATTGCTCTTCTGAACTGCATGACTCTCCCCTTCCTGTATCCTGACTGCACAAAACTTTCAACTCATCATCATCGTTTTTCCTTCATCTTACTAATGCGAGAGTTATAAAGTATTTTCATTCTTGCTATCTTTTTTCACTGATAAGCTCCGGGAGAGTGTGTGTTTCGCTGCTTCTTTTGCCTATGTTTTGGAATCTTTTAAGAAACATTTATCTATCTATCTATCTATCTATCTATCTACATTTAACGTTTGTTCCTAAGAGCTTCCCCAATCGGATGGTCACGACAGAAGAGTCTCCAATTCCTGTCCTTGTATTCTTTTTATCCATGTTCTAATCCATTAATTCTCCTTTCTCCCCTTCCTCGCACGTATTCTGCCACTCTGTCCTCCCATTTCACTAAGGGTCGTTTTCTTGCATTCACCACATCTACCATACTCATGTACACTCTCTATATCATCTCACTTTTTTTTTTTTTTTCTAAGTGGTCTTAAATTTTTCTTCAGCCTAATTTAACTTTTATCGGATATTCAACTCTTACTCTATAATCTATATGGTCAATGAAAATCAACCATTCTAATTTTACTCCTCTCAAACACCACCGCCTTAATATCTTCTACATTCGCATTCAACCCATAATGGAACACATTCTACGAAACATACTAGCTTTTGTAGGTCAATCATTTCCTGCAGTCAGAATTAGATCATTAGCAAAACAAAATTGCATTCACCACTCATTTACCGACATTTCCACACATTTCCATTCCATGACCACACACTGCTTTTATCTCTCTCATTACACCATCGATATATATGTTCAACAGCCACAAGGACATCACACAACCTGTCTCACACACTCTTGTCTTTCAAAACATTTACTAATTTCTCTATATACCTTGATACATGCATTTGCGATCCTATAAAAAGCTTTCACCTCATTCACCAACCTTCCACCCGCATCATACACCTTCAATACGTCTCACATTGCCGTCCAATTAATCCTGTCATACACTTTCTCAAGATCCTTCCTCAAGACGACTCAGGAAGCAAATTGGTCTTCGTATTTTTGCAGCTCACGTGCTTCCTTCTCTTCTGAGGGACGGAATCTAGTGCACATCTCTCTTTCTCTCTCTCTCTCTCTCTCTCTCTCTCTGTGTCTCTGTCTCTGTCTCTCTCTCTCTCTCTCTCTCTCTCTCTCTCTCTCTCTCTCTCTCTCTCTCTCTCTCTCTCTCTCTCTCTCTCTCTCTCTCTCTCTCTCTCTCTCTCTCGATCGAATTCCTTATATACGTATCCCTCGGTCTGTCTCCTTTTGATATAAGAGAAAAAAATCCATGTTTACGACAGCGTGTAGCCTGAATTACCATTTTCTGCATCATGCATTCCGTTTCCCCTTGAAGCCCAAAAAATAAACACAGAATATAAAACGCAGAAAAATATCCCCAACCAGATGGATTGTGGAACGATGGCCGTGACTGAACGTAAAATCACCAGCATTGTTACATGGGATGGTGACGCTGGTGATGCGGTGAAACTGGTGAAGTGGTTACCTTGCACTGATGTCTGACCCGCCTCCTAACACCCTCCTCACCTGACCCATCACCAGGACAGGTGACACACAACCATCCCAGTGATCAGTCTACCTGTCTGGCACTGAACGTTTAAACTAACACCTGGGAGACATCTAAGTGGCCCCGTGCTGCTGGACAGGTGAGTCAAGGCCAATCAAGGTCAATCAAGGCTATACTGAAGCTCAAGTAAAGATGAGTATTGCACCAAAACACCAGGTAACACTCCACCTCACTATTATTATTACTAGTGTTATTGTTTGCCCAATGCACTGTCATCATTACTAGTGTTATTGTTAGCGAGCACCAGCTGGCAGAAAGAGTCGTTCCCAAGGATATTCTTTTTATAACACCAGCGTCAACCATGGGTCATTTAGTGTCTTGCTTATAAAACTAACACGCCTTCATCCAGGCAGCCACTCCACCTCCACCACAACCACAACCACAAACACACCACAATCCCTTACCGCAGTGTTGTGAGTGAGGTGAGGTGACCCAAGCCTGCCTCCACCGACCCCTCCTGGTACAACAAGCCCATGTTTTCCTACTGAAAGAGGGTCGAGGGTTGGAATCCAGGTCTCTCCTCTTCCCTCCCCTTTCCCCCAGCTCAAAAAAAAAAAAGGAAAATAAATAAAAGGTTTGTCTGGTTGTGGTGTGTTCCAGCAGGTATACGTGTGTGTGTGTGTGGTGGTGGTGGTGGTGGTGGTGGTGGTGGTGGTGGTGGTGGTGGTGGTGGTGGTGGTGGTGGTGGTGGTGGAGTGAAGAACATAAGGTGGACGTTGTGAATGCGTTAAAAAAAGGAAGAAAACATTGATGTGCATGTTTGTTGTGTCACATGAATCGTGTATGAGTTAGTGTGTGGTCCTTTGCCAACTGCGGGAGTTATATTTTCTGACTGGTAGTGGTAGACGTCGTAGTAGTAGTTATTATAGTAGTAATAACAATAATAGTAATAGATATTTATTCCTTTCCTTTGATGTAAATTCTGTATCCTATCGTCGTTTATGGTATCTATATCCTGTTTACCGAGGTTATTTATAAGTCTTGAAGTGAACCAGTACAAGAAAGTGTGTCAGGGCTGCGGCCACACACCAAGACGAATACAGAACACGTATGATGCTGTCGACCACGTTCTCCGTTCACATCATCAATAATTCCCTTTGTAAACACACTCTTCCGCTCGCGTCATCTTTACGCCACGAGATGCAAGTGTAAGGGAAGGAGACAGGGGGAAAAGAGAGACAAGGGAAAGAGAGACAAGGGAAAGAGAGACAAGGGAAAGAGAGACAAGGGAAAGAGAGACAAGGGAAAGAGAGACAAGGGAAAGAGAGACAAGGGAAAGAGAGACAAGGGAAAGAGAGACAAGGGAAAGAGAGACAAGGGAAAGAGAGACAAGGGAAAGAGAGACAAGGGAAAGAGAGACAGGGGAGAGAGAGACAGGGAAAAGAGACAAGGGAAAGAGCCAAGGGAAAAAAGAGACAAGGGAAAGAGACACAGGGAAAAAAACAACTAACAAGGGGATAACGAAGAGGTATTATGAACCAAGGTAGAGAGAGACTGCACACCACACGCCAAACCAGATTTTCTTATTTGCTTTTTTTTTTTTTTTACTTTATATAAGTTACCACGAAATCTGCATAAAACACACATACTTATTACTACAACAGCGACCACTTGAATACACACACGAGCCATGAATATGCGAATGTACACACACACACACACACACACACACACACACACACACACACACACACACACACACACACACACACACACACACACACACACTCATTCATTCATTCATTCACAGCGAGACAGGACAAAAAAAAAAAAAAACGAGAAATCTAAAACAGAAAAAAAAAAAAAAAAAAAAAAAAAAAAAATCAGACCAGCATTAAAATTTCATCAATAGTATGAGTTCCTCCTCCCCCCCCCAAAAAAAAAAAAAAATATATATATATATTGCACATCTAGTAAACAGTAGAGGTGGAAGTGTGGGGCAGTCAACCCTCCTATTCAACCATTTTCCCTGGAGGTTCCTAGCGGAGCGATCCATACTGGGGTCCGCATAAATTTTACTTCTATTTTACCTCCCGTGACGGATAGATCCAGGCGGAGGGATGGAGGGAAGGTGGCAGGGGGGGGGGAGGGAGGGGGAAGGGAAAGGGGGTATGCAGGGAATGGAGAAGAGAGGGAGTGGGCAGAGGAAAGAACGGGGATATAATTTAATAGTGAATAAGTAGGAGGAGGAGGAGGAGGAGGAGGAGGAGGAGGAGGAGGAGGAGGAGGAGGAGGAGGAGGAGGAGGAGGAGGAGGAGGAGGGAGGATGAAGAGGAAATACGATAAAATATTGAAAACGACGCAGAATAGGCAAGGAAAATAGAAAAGAAAATTAAGATAAATGATGAAGAAATAATAATAATAATAATAATAATAATAATAATAATAATAATAATAATAATAATAATAAAACAATAATAGTGATAATAAGATGAAGGAGATAAAATAGAGAATGGAAGAAAGATAAGAGGGGAGGAGGTGGAATAATGAAGGACAGGAAGGAAGGAAGGAAGGAAGGAGGGAGGAAGGGAGGGAATAAAGGGAGGAAGTGGGTAGCAGGAGGAAAAAAGTGAGAGGAAGGAGGGAGGTAAAACGGAGGAAAAAATTAAATGCCATCATAAAATAACGACAGGAGGAGGAAGAGGAGGAGGAGGAGGAGGAGGAGGAGTAAACTGAGGAAGAATTAGGAGCAAACGAAAATTAATGAAGCCATAAAGAAGAAGAAGAAGAAGAAGAAGAAGAAGAAGAAGAAGAAGAAGAAGAAGAAGAAGAAGAAGAAGAAGAAGAAGAAGAAGAAGAAGAAGAAGAAGAGAAGAAGAAGAAGAAGAAGAAGAAGAAGAAGAAGAAGAAGAAGAAGAAGAAGAAGAAGAAGAAGAAAGAAGAAGAAGAAGAAGAAGAAGAGAAGAAGAAGAAGACAATATAAAAAACATAATAATGGTGAAAGCGAACATAAAAATGAAGACGAAGAGGATAATGATAATGAAAAATTGATGACTGAATAAACGTATGAATAAATTAATGAATAAACAGATGAATACAGAAATAAATAAACAAATAGATTTACAATTAGAAAACAAAATCAGTTAATGAAATATAATCAAATAAAAGAAGAAACCACTGTAGGCTGAAGAAGAGTACAAGGAAGAGGAGGAGGAGGAGGAGGAGGAGGAGGAGGAGGAGGAGGAGGAGGAGGAGGAGGAGGAGGAGGAGGAGGAGGAGGAGGAGGAGGAGGAGGAGGAGAAGAAGAAGAAAGAAAGGAAGTCAAAGAAGGAAGGAAGTCAAGGAAGGAAGGAAGTCAAGGAAAGAAGGAAGGAAGGAAGGAAGGAAAGAAAGAAGGAAGGAGGAAAGTTGAGGAAGACCACTCACAGCTGCACGTCGTTGATGATAATGCTAGAGAGGAGGAGGAGGAGGAGGAGGAGGAGGAGGAGGAGGAGGAGGAGGAGGAGGAGGAGGAGGAGGAGGAGGAGGAAGAAGAGGAAGAAGAAGAAGAGGAGATTAGGGACAAAGGAGCTGAAAACGAAAGGGAAAAAGTAAGTAAGTGGAGAAAGAAAGGAAGAAATGATGAAGGAAAGAAGATAGAAACAAGAAAGAAGAGAGAAGAGAGAAGAGAGAAGAGAGAAGAGAGAGAGAGAGAGAGAGAGAGAGAGAGAGAGAGAGAGAGAGAGAGAGAGAGAGAGAGAGAGAGAGAGAGAGAGAGAGAGAGAGAGAGTTCAGACAGGCACTTCCTTTGATGATTAAGATGTGGAGGAGGAATAACAAGGAAGGGCACAGAAGAGTGCATGAGGAGGAAGGGGAGGAGGAGGAGGAGGAGGAGGAGGAGGAGGAGGAGGAGGAGGAGGAGGAGGAGGAGAGGAGGAGGAGGAGGAGGAGGAGGAGGAGGAGTGAAAAAAGAAGCATGAAAAGAAAGAAAAGTAGAAAAAGGTGATGAAGAAGAGAGAAAAGAAAAGAGAAGAAGAAGAAGAAGAAGAAGAAGAAGAAGAAGAAGAAGAAGAAGAAGAAGAAGAAGAAGGGAGGAGAAGAAAAAAAAGAAGTAAAAGAAGAAGAAGAAGAAGATATATAGATGAAAAGAGAGGAACGGAATCCGCTTACGATATTGATGATGATGATGATGATGATGATGACAATGAGAGAAAGAAATATAATTAATGACACTAAAAACTGCGACAAGGAAACGAACGAAGAATGGAGAGAAAATGAAAACTAAACTTACTGCAACAGACACTGATGAAGAGGCAGAGAGGAGAAGAAGCGAGATGAAAGAGGAGGAGGAGGAGGAGGAGGAGGAGGAGGAGGAGAGGAGGAGGAGGAGGAGGAGGAGGAAGTGAATGAATGAATAAAGAAGTGGAAGAGTGAAGGAAATAACTCACAGCTTGACTTGTTTGACTGATGCGTAAAGAAAAAGAGTGAAAAGAGGTGGAAAAAAGAAGAAAAATGAGAGAGAGAGAGAGAGAGAGAGAGAGAGAGAGAGAGAGAGAGAGAGAGAGAGAGAGAGAGAGAGAGAGAGAGAGAGAGAGAGAGAGAGAGATACACTTCGAACTAATAACAGCAACAGTGAACGCGGAATAGAAAAAAAAAACTGGAAAAAATAACAGAAATAACGAACAACATACATACAAAAAAAAAAAAAAAAAAAAAAAACGAAGACAACATGACTTCGTTAAATTCCAAAAAGAACAAAAAAATAAAAATATAAATAAATAAAAAATGACAAAATGAAAAAGACCCACAAATCTAAAGCAAATCAATAAATCTTGTTGAGGAGGAACAGCACGGTATTCAAAGCTCTTCTCTCTTCTTCCCAATCAAGAAAAAAGATGAGGAAGACTGAAAGGGATAAATGAGAAGACCCACAAATAAAACAACATCAAGAAGAAGGAGGAGGAGGAGGAGGAGGAGGAGAAAAACACTCAAAGCACTTCTCTTCCTCATTTACCAAGAAGAGGATGATGATGAGGAAGACAGCAGCCAAAAACACTTATCTATCTCATTACTACTAAAAAGACAAGGAAGACAGCACCCAATAGCACTTCCCTTCCTCTCACCAAGAAAAAGAAAATGAAGAAAACAGTACAAAAAAAACATTCTTCTTCCCCATTCACCAAGAAGATGATGAGGAAGCCAGCACCAAAGCACCAATATCCCCCTCACCAATAAAAAAACATAAGGCAGACATCACCAGGACTCACAGTTGTACGCCGTTGATAAGGGAGCCAAAGAGCCCCATCATCCCTAGGAACTCTACACTGTCGTAAGTCTTCACCACGTATTCCTGAGCCACGTTACTGATGCCGTACAGCGTGGCGCCTCCTAAACACAGCATGTCCCCCAGCAGACGCTCAGCACCTAAGGCAAACACAGGATAGGGTTAAACACACATACAAACACATACATATATAGACACATGCCCCTTACTGCTGTCTATTTTACTCTTTAAACGTCAATACCTCCAACACCAGCCTGTCTATCAGTCTGTCTGTCAGTCTGTCAGTCAGTCTGCCTCCCTCTTTAGGTGCACCCACACACACACACACCTGTCACCTATCACCTGTCCCTTGCACACACTTACTCACCCCTGTTACACCTGTCTAGTTACCTCACCTATCCTTGTCACATCTGTTCACCTCATTGCATGCAGGCGCGTTCATTAATTTCACACACACACACGTACACACACACATACACACACACACACACACACACACACACACACACACACACACACACACACACACCTGGGATGGCCGCCTTGCCGTCATCTACGTTAGCCCACACCAGGCAGCCCACGCCTAGCAGACAGAGGCCCACGCCCAGCACGTGCACCAGCTTGTACCGCACCTTCAGGAACAGCCAGCTCAGCGCCAGCACCACGGGCACCACGAAGCAGTCCAGCAGCTGAGTGGGGAAAACATGGGGCTGAGTGGAGTGAAGGGGGTGAGTGGGAAGGAGTACAAGGTGAGAGGGGTGAGAGGGGTGAGTGGGAGGGGTGAGTGGGACGGGAACAAGGTGTGTGATGTGAGTGGTACCGGATGCTGGGCGGATTTAAGGTCAAAAGAGGTCAGCCGTGCATATTTCTCGACGAATTTTTTCCTTTTTATAATTTTTTTTTTTTTTTAGTTCCGTGTGTTGGTGTTGGTGTTGGTGTTGGTGTTGGTGTTGGTGTGGGCGAATTTCATTTTTGGCGAGCATTTATTTACCTTTCCTCCGGTCACGGCTTTTATTACCATTTGTTATGGGACTATCACTACTGTAGTGTGTGTGTGTGTGTGAGTGTGGGTGTGTGAGTGTGTGTGTGTGTGTGTGTGTGTGTGTGTGTGTGTGTGTGTGTGTTGTGTGTGTGTGTGTGTGTGTGGTATGTGTGGGTGTGTGAGTGTGTGTGTGTGTGTGTGTGTGTGTGTGTGTGTGTGTGTGTGTGTGTGTGTGTGTGTGTGTGTGTGTGTGTGTACTGTTGTAAATCCCGGTGATGCAGTTGCACACATTACTACTACTACTACTACTACTATTACTGCTACTACTATTACTACTACTACTACTACTACTACTACTACAACTACAACTACAACTACAACTACTACTACTACTACTACTACTATACTACTACTACTACTACTACTACTACTACTACTACTACTACTACTACTACTACTACTACTACTACTACTACTACTACTACTACTACTAGCAATACTACTACTACAACAATAGTAGCAAGAATAATAATGATAATAATAATCATAAGAACAATTAAAATAACCAATCATAATAATACGAGTGAAATGCATTGTCATTACATCATAATAAGCAATTATGGTAATGAAACTATTATTATTATCATTATCGTTATCATTATTATTGGTAGAAGTAGTAGTAATAGTAG